>CAIGQW010056815.1:386154-419488 GCA_903798125.1 Danio choprae
GTGATTTTATATATATATATATATATATATATATATATATATATATGGTCCCCTGACAGACCTATTAACTGACTAACCTACAATAACCCTTTACTACTTATATTATGCTCTAATGAGTTAGTTGACATTTACTGTAGTTGCAAAGTTACTATTTATATCTGAATATCTTTTTTTCAATCAATAAAATGGTGGATTAGATTGACTTGTTTTTGTGTTTCAGGAGCTCTCTGTAATCTGGAAGGATCTCTGCACAGAGATCTAATGGTGGGATACAACAAGAACATACGGCCTATGGAGAACCATGGAGACATCATTGATGTTAAGATCAAGATGACCCTCACCAACCTCATTTCTCTGGTAAAGCTTTTTCTGTGTGTAATAATCTACCAGGTTACTTTATGGTTTATCATCCTTTTTTCATGTTCAGAATGAGAAAGAGGAGATGCTCACCACTTGCGTTTGGATTGAAATGGTGAGACTAATCCCATCAGTATATGTATAGTACAGTAAGCAGTCCTTTTTAGAGTTAAAGCTCTTTCTTAAACTCTCTCTTTCTAGCAATGGCGGGATTATCGACTGCGCTGGGCTAACAGGACAGGCTTTGAGGTGTATGAGAACATCACCCGCATGCGTCTTCCATCTAAAACCATCTGGCTGCCCGACATCGGCCTGGAGAACAAGTGAGGGACTGAATTATTAGAAGATCAATCTGACAGTGGAGATTACACTCTTTAAAATAAATATTTGTTTATGGCATCGAGGGTTTCATGAAAAAAACTTTCATGGAATCTCACACTGCACACAAAGTTCTTTATAGCAGAAAACAGTTCTCTTGGTTACTGTTACTACTAAAAGTTAAGCTCTAGGGGTTAAAGGGGTAACACTTTGATGTGCCTTAAATTTGATAAGAGTTAAATAAGTAAGAAAGCAATATAACGAAAAACCCAAACTGGCTGAAAATTATGCTCTAAACTGCTTAATAGTAATAATAAACAAACAAAACATTTTCAGCATTTGCACTCTACGTCTAGACTACACTTTTAAGCAAAAATGCGTAGAAAACTTGTGAGTGGCGCTCACTGCTAGATTTGTGGGTTTAGACAGTGGAGTTTTCTGCATGTTGCGAGATGTAGGTGACGTGATTTCTAAACTCCCCAAAGGGGAATTCAGAAACTGATGATCAGGGATTGTTATTACAAAACTGTAAAAGCGTACCACACTTGAAACAAGAACAAAAATCAAACTTCAAAGTCAAGTCAACATAATATCACATAACACAAGCCAAAAACACAAACAGAGCAGAAAGGCAAGCAAAGCAAAAAAGCAAGAGAGCGAGCTTCCGCGCTAGCGTCCCTTTAAACTTTGAGCTTCCTTTCTGATTAGCAGTGAAGATGCCATTTTTTATTGAATTTTGTAATCTTTATTTAAGGGACCTTAAAAAAGACCTATGCATTAAAATACTGATTAATATTGATTAATTACATTAACTTACTATAACTACATTCTAAAAAATGCTGGGATATTTCAACCCAATTCTGGTTGTAATACAGACTAAACCAACTGCTGCGTAAATTTTTTGTTTAATTAAATTAATAGAACCAAATTTAACCCAGTGATTGGGTAAGTCCATAGTCCAGAGTGTAACTATAGGTTTAGAGGTAGTTGCATGTAATTATGCATAATTAATTGTAATTAGATGGAATGTGTAACAAGGACACCCTAATGTATAGTGTTACCAAACTCTTCACTAAAAGCTTCTTTGTGGAACCCAAAATGGTTCTTTTGTTGCATCAATGCAAATTTAGAATGTTTATTTTATGTGTATACAACAGACACAGACCAATGGGGTATTTTTTCATCAAGACCAAATAAAGAAAACGCCTTAAACAGTACAATGTATATTGTGCAACAGAACCTACTGAATATCCAAAACAATGCTGTCACATGTGCACACTTATTAATTGTACAGAAAAAATTAAGGTACCGTTTTAAATTTAATTTTATTTACAATATCTAGTTACTGTCAGTGTTTTGAATAAACGTTTTATTCGGTAAATGACTGGTGACATTTTTTCCATTTGATTAAAATTGCTATGCATTTAGAAGTGTTTATATGTGACTCTGGACCACAAATCTAGTCTTGCTGTATGTTGCATGGGTATGTTTTTTTTTATTTTTTTTATTATCTTAAACATTATTAGAATACTAGTAGAATAAAGTACATGTTTCATGAAGATGTTTTGCACTTTTCCTACTATACATATATCAAAACTTAGTTTTGGATTAGTAATATGCTTTGCTAAGAACTTGGACAATTTTAAAGGCAATTTTCTTAGTATTTACACTCAGATTTCAAATGTTCAAATAGTTGTATCTGAGCCAAATATTGTCCTATGCTAACAAGCTTATTTATTTAGCTTTCATGTGATGTATAAATCTCAATTTCAAAAAAATTGACAGTGTTTAGATTTGTGGTTCAGGGTTACGTATTACTTTTAGGAGAACACAATACCAATGTTTTAATGTCAAGAAATGAATATTTGAATATTGTAAATAACACTGATTTTCAATGAAAGCAAATGAAAGCAGAGTTTGTTATAATCGAACAAAACCTGCCAATAGTGAAAACACACTAAATCACTAATAGAAGCTGTAATTTATAAAAATCCCTCATCATCATCTTCATCATCTTCTTGTACACTGAAAAAAAATGATTCATTGGTATTACTAAGTGGCTGCAAACAGTTTATATGGGCTGAATTTAAACAAATAAATTAAATGTCAAATTAAACTTATTTTTTTTGTTTAAAATCAGCCGATGCAAATTGTTTGCAACCACTTACCTTAAAAAAAACTTAGTGATACCAATGAATCTTATTTTTCAGTGTATCTGAAACTTATTCTTGAAATATTTTTGTTAATATTTTAGTCCATTAAATACAACTTCTATAATGTCTGTTTGTGTTTGTGAAGTGTGGATGGGCGTTTTGAAGTGGCGCTCTATGCTAATACTCTGATAGATCCTAATGGTGGTGTGTACTGGTTGCCTCCTGCCATTTACCGAAGCTCCTGTGCCATCAAAGTCAACTACTTCCCCTTTGACTGGCAGAACTGCAGCATGGTGTTCAGGTACGGCGGATGCATCTGTCCTGACAGTGCTGGAAATATATGAAAAAAGGATGAGTAGCTTTATTCAGGGGGGTGTCTCTGATTGCTTTGGCAGGTCTCAGACATACAATTCCAATGAAATTACCCTGATGCTGTCAGACGAGAACAACGTCACTATGGAATGGATTGAGATCGACCCAGAGGCTTTTACTGGTAATGAACCTCCTGTAGCGCATAGTTGTTCTTCATTAAGACACCAAGACATTGATCTCTTTGTAGAACACATTTGCTGGTTGTTATTTTGGGTGTTATATAGGGTGTTATATGCTGGGTGTTATATTGTTGTGAAACTCTATTGAACTGCTTTTGAGTCAGATGGGAACACACAATAACTTTAGCACAGATTTGAGTTAGCACAGAAGGCTAGTTTAAAAGTCAACATTAGAATAGAATAGCATGTAAAGCATGGGTCTCAAACTCGATTTCTGGAGGGCCACATCTCTGCACAGATTTGCTCCAACTTTAATCAATCACAGCTGATCCAACTAATTAAGGTTTTCAAGACTACTAGAGACTATTAAGCATTAAGCAGGTGTGAGTTGGAGTTGGTTGGAGCTAAAATCTGCAGAGCTGCGGCCCTCCAGGAATTGAGTTTGAGACCACTGATGTAAAGGCTCCATCCTCTTTTGGAAAGCAGCATCTTTTTTGCATTTTGAAGGGACATGCTAAAAAAAGCATGTTTTTGCTCAGACCCAAACAAGGTCAAATTTGACGAGATATTATAAATTATCTGTGGTATATTTTAAGCTAAACATTCCCAGACACCTTTTTAGGACTCATTATTCAATCAATCAATTTAATCAGTCAATCATTATTCTTTTGCTTATTAATGATTTGCCCTGTTCTCTGATTGGTCAGAGAATGGAGAATGGATGATTAAGCACCGCCCTGCAAAGAAAGTCATTAACAAGCGTTACAGACCGGATGAGCTGGAGCACCAGGAGATCATCTTCTTCCTCATCATCCAGAGGAAACCACTCTTCTACGTCATCAACATTATCGTGCCCTGTGTGCTCTTCTCGTCCCTCGGGCTGCTCGTCTACTTTCTGCCGGCCAAAGGTCAGATTCTAGAACAAATGTAGACAGATGTCACTGTACTCGATATCCAGCAGTCTGCCTTTTTAAATGATTAGGAATACAGAGGATTCTCTGGAAGAATAAACAAACTAAGTAAAAAAAAAACAACTAACTAAGGCTCTGTCCACATTAACACATTTTTTTTCTACGCGGTTTGGCTGTTTGTTTATGCAAAAATGCAAAATATCCCAGCGATTTTGAGGCCAACTGCACTGTGACGTAGCAGTGCAGTTTTCCCTGCCCACAGATTTGATTGACAGGTGCGTATTATTAGTCTAAAGTGTATTATCATGTCCAATAGGACAGGATTTGCAAAGAAACTGGGATTAAAATCAGGTGACTAAAACTTTTTGAAAACTCCTGGGTGAAGATTTTCCGTAACTCCAGCTACAGTGTGGCCAAAGTTTTTGCCTCATGACGTCAGCGTGTGCTCTGTTTTCTCCTTTCTTAAAGGCCAACATGGCTAGGTTAACACCAATCTCAGATTATTAAGGATTTTCACATCATCATCAGTCCTATGATCTATTGTGGTTGTTGAGCTGCTGAGGTGCTGAAGAATTGACTCAATATTAAATAGTAAAGTACTCAATATTCCCCATAGTGCGTTTTCATGTGGACAAAGATTTTTTTAAACCAAAGGCGGGGAAAACTAAGTGACTTGATGTTGAAATTTGATGTTAACTGGGGGTAACAGGAGAAACTAGAATATGTGTTACTGTAATGTTAAATGGTAATGATAAACATTATTAGCTTTGCATAATGAAATTAAAATGAAGTTAACTATTAAGTTTTTAAGTAAGACAATCTATTTAATATCAGCAGACTTTAGCCCCTTTCACACAGTAATGGCCGTGTATAATAAAATAAATCCGGATCAACTTCACTGTTAACTTAAAAAATGTGCTGTTCATACAGTCAAGGACTTTCTGTAATTTTTCAGGAAAAGCATGTGTGAAAGGAGCTATGGCCATTATGAAATGGAAATCTAATATGTTTGGGATCAATGTGCTTTCTTCCACCTGTGATAGCTGGAGGACAGAAATGTACTATGACCATCTGTATCCTGCTCGGTCAGACTGTCTTCCTGTTCCTTATTGCTAAGAAAGTGCCAGAAACATCACAAGCAGTTCCTCTTATTGGGAAGTGAGTATGTGCCTTAATTTATAAATCACACTTTTTCAGCACTTACCAATAAACTCACAATAAACTCTCTCTGTGTGTGTGTGTGTGTGTGTGTGTGTGTGTGTGTGAGTGTGTGTGTGCGTGTGTGTGTGTGTGTGTGTGTGTAATATAAGATAAGATTAAACTGTTTATATATAGTATCGTTCAAAATTTGTGGTCAGCATGATATTTTTAAAGAAAGTAATTTCTTTAAAGGCTGCATTAACCCTAATAACACATCCATTTCCAAAATAATGTTATTGTTTAATAATATGTATGGTTATATAACCATTATTTTAAAAGGTTTGATGTACTGTATGATTCAGGTTATTTGGTGTGGTTTATCGGTAATTAAAAATTTTTTTACTTTACTTTTTTTATTATTATTAATAAAATCGGGTAAAGTGCAGTTGTGCCATGACATTCAAACCTTTGCATTTGGACCTGTAATAGGAAAGTAGTGTATATATGCATTGTAATATGGATAGTACTGTACATCCAAAACTGAAAATTCTCTCATCGTTTACTCATCATTCACTTGTCACAAACCTGTTTAGTTTATTTTTCTCTTGAAAAAACAAAACAAAAAAAACCCCTGTAACCATTGACATCCATAGTATTTGTTTTTCCTACTAAGGAAGTCAATGGTTACTAGTTTCTAACATTTTTCAAAATATCTTCATTCAAGATTTGAAACCCTTTATAGTTAATAGAGAGCACATTTACATTTTTGGGTGAACAGTCCCTTTAAAATTGGTTGCTCAGAACCTTTAAAGTGTGAAAATCTTCTCTATGTTTTGGCAGGTATCTGATGTTTGTGATGTCGGTGACCACAATAACTGTGATGAACTGTGTGGTGGTGTTAAACGTCTCTCTGCGAACTCCAAACACTCACCCCATGAGCGACACCATCAGAAAGGTACAACCGCACTCTCTAAACATGTCCAAAGGAAGATTGAACAAGTTATTTTTATATCTGATACCAGCAAAAACAAAGGCCTTAAAGGAGACCTATTATGCCCCTTTTTACGCAAAGTTTATGTTTAAGTTTCAGGTTAAAATACCCCACAAATAATGTTTTATAACTCTTTGAAACTGCTCCTTTTAGGCTTTGATCCTAATTGTGCTGTTTTGGTGACTGTCGCTTTAAATTCAAATGAGATTGTGCTCTCAGCCCTTTTTTAAAAAAACAGTGGAGCTACAAACACCTGTGCATCAGCATAGTGGCAGATTCAAAAACAAGACTAATGTACTATGCTAATGAGGGAGAGATCGTCATCACTAATGGGCGGGGCTGATTTTTACATAATAAGTCCCCTATAAAAGAACATCCTCAATGTACAGCTTATGACTTTCTTCTGTAAGACAATCACAGTTAGAGTAGTTTCAAATGTTATCATGGCTTTTTAAGCTGTTTGAAAGTGTCTCTTTTTTGAAGCTCCAAAAAAACATAAATTCTAATTCATCTTTATGAAGCCAATTGATGTGTTTTTGTAAAAAAAGTATTTCAAATGTTTAAAGTATAAACTCATTTCTCATTGGCTTCTGAATGTGCATTCTTGAGAACTTTTTGGCTGACCTCTGACTCGACACGTGATGTATGAATGCGCAATAAAATGCATTTAAAATTTTTTTATAATTCTTATAATTTTTATTTTACAAAAACACGTCAGTCTGATTCATAAGACATGCGTTAATCATTTTTTTCAGTGAGTGGCCCTTTTTTGAAGCTTCAAAAAGTGCATAAATCCATCGTAAAGCTAACCCATAAGCCACCAGAATCAAAAAGGATTCATTGGCGTTACTACATTGTTTTAAGGTAACTGGTTGTAAACAGTGTATATGGGCTGAATTTAAACAAATTAAATACATTTAGTAATGGTTAACTTAATTTGTTTGTTTAAATTCAGCCCATATAAATCGTGTCAGTAAAAATCAGTGTACTCAACACCATTATACAGCATGGAAGATCCAGGATGAAATTTAAAATGACTCCTACTATGTTCGTCTGACAGAAGAAAGTCATATACACCGAAGGTGATTTGAGGTTGACTATATTATGAGGTAATTTTCAATTTTAGGTGAACTATTCTTTTAAGTTGTGTGCAATGTCAGTCACTTTGGGCTAAAAGCCTTTGCCAAATCAGAATTGTGAATGCAGTGTAGCCTACTGCTAAGATCTGTAGTCACTTTTTATTGAGGTAAAACTGGTTATATATTCGCACATTCGTTCATTTTTGAACAGTGACATCATGTGACACGGCCCCTATAGTTTTTACCACTCTACTTTGAATATTGGGTCTGAAATCACATGTAAGTATGACTTCAAAACAACATTAGCTCTGTTTAATTGACTGTGAACAATGTTGATAGTCATTGGCTGCTAATATGATTTCCCTATTTATAATTTGCAAAGAATACTTTTCTGAAGTTGAAAAACGAAAGTCGGAATGTGCAAATATAAAACCAACTTTACCCCGATTCACATTTCCCTGTATTTCGTGCTTCCTCAGGTGTTGTTGAACATCCTTCCTCGAGTGCTGAGGATGACAATGCAGCGCTGGACACCTGAGCAGGAGGAAGGGGATTTTAAAATGTTCGCTCTGGGCAACGGGACCCCGCTCCGCCGCAGGAGACGCAGCTCTTTAGGGTTAATAGCGAAGGCGGATGAATACATGTTCAGAACGGCACGATCAGAGCTCATGTTCAACCGACTGAAGGAGAGGAAGGGGCTGCTGAAGAACACTCTGGAGAAAATACGTCAGTAAATGATTATGAACAAATTACTATACATATAGTACACTATCCTTTAAATATTTTGGGTCAGCAACATGCTGAAAATTAAGATATTCGAAGTCAGGGGTGCCCAAACTTTTTCTTATGAAGGGCCAAAAACCAAACTTGATTGAGTGTGGTGGGCCGAAGGTAAATTTACCAAACTCTATTACATTAAAGTTGCCATTAATATTTAAAAATAACTAGAAAACATTGCTTTATATTAACTAATGCAGTATATATTTTAACATTTTATAATGAACTTATTACAGTAAAACAATCCCTTTTATAACAGAATGGATTTACACTAGTCAAGCTGCACCTGTTTTTTGCCTTGATTTGCTCACCGATGTCTTCTGCATTGTCCTCTATACGTTGAGTGACAGTATTCATATTTTTTAAAAATCTGATTAATTTACAGCATTTAATTGAAACATTTATTTTCAGTTTTATTTGTAGCTCAGCAATAAAACAAACAAACTAAAAAAAGTTACATTAAATTAGAAATTACAATCTCTGTTAAAGGTATTCGGGCGACGCGGTGGCGCAGTGAGTAACACAATCGCCTCACAGCAAAAAAGGTCACTGATTCGAGCCTTGGCTGGGTCAGTTGGCATTTCTGTGTGGAGTTTGCATGTTCTCCCCGTGTTCGCGTGGGTTTCCTCCAGGTGCTCCGGTTTCCCCCACAAGTCCAAAGACATGCGGTATAGGTGAATTGGGTAAGCTAAATTGTCTGTAATGTATGTGTGTGAATGAGTGTGTATGGATGTTTTCCAGTGATGGGTTGCGGCTGGAAGGGCATTCGCTGCGTAAAACATATGCTGGATAAGTTGGCGGTTCATTCCGCTGTGGCGACCCCAGATTAATAAAGGGACTAAGCCGAAAAGAAAATGAATGAATGTTAAAGGTATTCGCCCCAACCTTCCCATCATTCTCACTCTCTTCTCATATGAGATGGTGGTGGGCCAAATCAAAGGTTACCATGGGCCAACGATGGGTTTACTAAATTGTTTTAAGTAAAGTCAACTTGTTGTTTTTAAGGCAATGGGTTTACTAACTGTTTTAAGTAAAGTAACCAATCGCTTTTTACAGTGTATTTACTGTATTTGTAACTAATTAATGCAGCATTTATTAAATCAGCAATATATATTTAAAAACATTAAGAAATATTATTAATATTCATTATCAAATACACTACCACAAATATATCCATAAAAGAATTTTTTTTTTCATATTTTGTGATTGATGGGTTTTTTCCTTGTTTTTTTTCTCCATCATCTGTTGATGTTAAAAAGTTGGAAAAGGAGATTTTATTGACATTTTTAATAGATTAAAGTGACATATCGCCTGGGTTGGTGTTGTATACGGTACAAAAAAAACCTCATAATAACCTGCCAATAGATTTTCTGTTATTTTATACACTTATTTCTCTACACATTATTTCTTATACATTATATTATTTCAAACTACTAAAATGTCAATAAAAGTCACTTAGTTTCAACACCAAAAGAAATCAGTTATTAGAAATTAGTTATTAAAACTAAACTATTATGTTTAGAAATGTATTGAAAAAAAATCTTCTTTCCATTAGACAGAAATTTTGGGGGGGGGGGATAACTCAGGAGGGCTGTCAAATGGCTTCTGACATAAATCCTGTGTTATTCAGAGAATGGTCTGGGGGGAAACACGGCACAGGATCTGGAGTGCAGTTTAGCAGCGGCTTCACCTGAAGTGCAGCAGTGTGTGTCCTCCTGCAAGCACATCGCAGAAAGCACCAAGCATCAAAATGACTTTCAAAGTGTGAGTTACTGCACCACAATCCTCCAAACATGAGGTTAAAAAGAGTCTCTCATTTACAAGATAAACACACTCAATGTTTGTGTTCAGGTTTAACTTCTCAATCCCAGACAAACCGCTGTTGACATCTGAATTCCAGACATCCTTTCTTCTTCTTCTTCTGTTTAGAAAAATGAAGAATGGTTTCTGGTCGCCCGGGTGATTGACAGGATGTGCTTCTTTGTCATGGCGCTGCTGTTTATCCTGGGCACCATCGGAATTTTCCTGACAGGACATTTTAACCAGGCACCGTCTCAACCCTTCCCTGGAGATCCCAAAAAATATCTGCCTGAAATCTCAGCTGGAGACATCCCGGGCTGAACACGGGTGTAAAACAACATGGCAGACACAGAGAAACTCCAGCAGAAGACTGGAGGACTTGCTTGAAGAGACTCTGGAGATAACAATATGGTGTTTTGCTGTACTCTCAGCACTGCAATATAGCTGCACCGTAGCACTAATGAATGTAATCTCCGGAGAAGAACGCTGGTTGAATATGAAGCCATCCGAGACTTGGAAAGGCTTTGATGAGTTGTTTATAATAAGGAAAGTCATGTTATTGCTTGTCCATTTCTTTATCAACCCTACTGTTTTATATCGCTTCAACAGTTGATGATTTTCTGAGATAAATATGTAAGCTTTTTAAAAGGTAAATTATGCTACATTTCTAGCCTTGATTAAGTGGTCACTATTATTATATCTGTCCCTATTATATTATATCTGTTATTATAGATTGTTTGATATGCACTCAGTGTTTGTGTTTTCCACCTAAACTTACGTCAGTAAAGTATTTAATTACTAAATACATGATTACAGTTGTATTTAAACGCCCTTTCTAATTACTTCATCTGAGAAATAACTTATGCAATAAGCACTTTAACTACTTGATTAAATATTAATCATGAATCTCAGTAAAAAATAAATAAAATTTGTATTTCTTTCAATTTGAGTCAAAGTCTGCTGAGAATATATGTATATTTACAATTACTCTACTACTCAATTTATACCTTTTATTGTTGTAAACAAATTTCTCAATTAATTATTTTAGGTTTATGCAGCTGTCTTGATTAATGTTCTTTAGTTGAAAAAGCTGAATTATTTTGCAAAATACATATTAATCTGCTTCTCTGAATTATTTATATAGAACTGCTGCTTTGCATATTTAAAGCAAGTAGCCTATATTATAAAGTGTAATTAAGAAAATATAATAATAATTTAATTACAGTAACTAGTTACTTTGTAACTAATTACACTTGTTGTCCATCTAGGAAGAGTAGATGATGATAACTTTTTGAGCAATGTTGCCAGGTAATTTTGCAAAGCGATGTGGCAACAATATTGGGCAACAATATTGTGTCTGTAACCCTTTGCCCTAATTAGTTATCATTTCCCAAAGTTGCCCAGCAACATTGCTCAAAAAGTTGCCGTGTATGATCAGCATTAGGGTTGCTGCTAGAAAGGATACAGCTGCGGCTGGGAGTTTTGAGAATTATTGATATTGTTTATTAATTATCCATTCCCCAACCGTAAAACCCAACCATCACAGACATGTAAAACAGTAATTGTACTGAGTATTGTTCATATTATTTATTAAGTTACCTATTCAATTGTATTTTATTAACTTCAACCCCTACCTCGACCTTAACACTCACAGTAATGTTAATTATTGTTGTACAGTGTCATAAACATTATGCTATATTGATGTGAGTATCCGCAGCTGTATCCCAGACTTTACCTTATAATAATTGCATAATGCAAAACTATCAGCCAATCATAGCAGTGGACAATCTGTAGTCCGCCACGCCCATTCAAACGGTGTGCTCTGAAGGAATCCGAGAGGGTGGCCAAAACACGACAGAAAAAACAGCTTGTTGCTTATAAATTATATATTTTTTTGACATACATTTTTAAAAAAATATAACTAGACCTCCGTAAAACGTACTGAATAAAGATGAGGCAGTTCTTGACCCGTTTAAATCACATGGAGTGCTTCAGTTTTTGGGTAATAACGCTCTTCGACCCCCCACTGTCTCGAGGAGGATCTGAATTTCATGGCTGACTGGAACTTTTCTGTGGGACAAAGAGCAGATCCGGGAGGAAGAGAGCGGGGCAGGAGGGGCTGCTCGGTGGAAACATAGACATCTAACACACACTTTCTATTTTATGTGTATGGGTGGAGCTGTTAACACACAGCATCGGGTTCTCACTGGAGGAAAAACACTCTTCCCATCACTACTGCACCTGGGCAGCAGAGCCAGAGTCCGCTGATATGGTAAGAAATGCTCTCGAAGTTGATGTGTTATTTTCACAGATCAGTTAATTTTCACAGCTTTAATGTGATATGCTGTAGCATAGTTACAACGAAAAAAATGCTTAATTGTGGATTAATCAAAAACTTGCATATGTTTCATTGATCTTTTTATTCAAATATACAAGATCCACTTTTTCAGTAGTAGTTATTTTAATTAGACATGCTGCTATTTTTGTGGTTTCCTTAAAAATGTAAAGAGACCTAAAGTTTTTCATTCATAAAAACTTGACTAAAATACTTTTATCAGAATCAATATTATTTACTTTTTAGTCTTAATAAATGATAATATTAATGGTAGATTTTCTTTAAAACAATTTCATTTAATGTAATGGTGTTTAAATAACGTTAGTAAATAATTAATAATGTTGAATAATTTAACCAATAAGATATGTTATTATTTCCCACCAATTCTACCTTTGGTTTCCTTTGCATTTAATTGTTATGAAACAATTACTGCTTTGTCAGGCTGTTTGCACAGACATATATGATGTATATATACACAGTCAAGCCCAAAATTATTAATACCCCAGGCAAATTCTGACTTAAAGTTTCTTTTATTCAGCCAGCAAGTTTTTTTTTTTTTTTATTAATTTTTTTTTTTTTTTATGAAATAACACAGGCTTCTCCCAAAAGATAATAAGACGATGTACAAGAGGCGTCACTGTGGAAAAAATATTTGTACTCTTTCATTTAAATTTGAACAAAGTATGAAGTATGAATAATTTTAGGCTTGACTGTATATTTTGCCACAAAATATATTAGAATAAAAATACTTTTTTTTTAATCTAAATTTTATTTATAATATTGATAAAAAACTGCTATTGCTGTTTATACTTTTGTATTTTTGACTATTTATTTCATGCATATTTTGTTTGTGCATGTAAAGTAATGTTTCATTGTATATACAGCGGAGAAAAATAAGTATTAAACACGTCACAATTTTTCTCAGAAAACATATTTCTAAAGGTGCCGTTAACTTGAATTTTTTCCCTCATGTTGATAACAACCAAATAAATCCATATATTCAAAGAAAACAAATCTAATTAGTTTACAAATGAAGTTATGTGTAATAAAATGCAAGAATTACGCAGGGAAAAAGTATTGAACACATGAAGAAAGGGAGCTGCTGAAAGGCAGTGAAAGCCCAGACAGCAGCTGAAATGTCTCAGTAGTTCTTCAGCAACTCTCTGCCCTTCCTCATTGTAAATTAATTTTAGCTGTTTCAGTCCAACATCTACATTATCAGGATGAGGAAGATGAAACCAGGGTGAAACCAATGATCCAAAACACAGCCAAGGAAACTCTCAAATGCTTTCAGAGAAAGAAAATCAAGCTGTAGAATGGCCCAGCCAATCACCTGACTTGAATCCAATAGAAAATACAAATTAAAGATCAGATTTGATAGACGAGATCCACAGAACCATCAAGATTTTTACACTCTGTTGAAGTCTGTGAAAAACCCACACCTGAGCAATGCATGTGACTTCATTCTCCATATGAGAGATTCCTCCCAGGAAAAAACATGTTGTGTTCAATACTTATTTTCCTCGCTGTAGATTGTACATTATAAAGCTAAAATGCCTTGCAAATGCCAATTCACACTGATTTACAATGCCAACTGACAGACATTAGCCTTGACTTTGAGACAGCATGTTTCTCTTTTCTGTGTGTGTCAGGCCTTCTCATCTGTGACCACTCAGCCTCTTCCCTTTGGTGTGGAGAGAGAGAAACACATCGACCTGCTGTTCAGAGCGTTTCACAGGCAGATCAGACCTGCCGGAGACACTCAGGACCTCACACCGGTGCTGCAGGACAGAGGAGACCATGAGGGACCCGCAAACACACACACTGAGAGGAAAACACTGGGGAAGCTGACTGCTCTGAGAACAGTCACCAGACTCCACATAACTGCCAGACCTGAGCTACAGGGTAAATATAACTGATTATATCCTCTTTTTCATTTACAGTTTTTGTTAATGAGACATGGTGTTTTTAACGGATATAGTATTTAATAATAGCATGTATGTTTTATAATGTTGTTCATTAATAATTAAAATGAAAAGTAATATTACTGTTCAGAAGTCAGTAAAACTATTTCAATATCTGTGTTCAACAAGGATGCTAGAAATTGTTCAAAAGAGACAGTCAACAAGTGTATCATTTTACAAAACATTTCTATAATGATAATAATAATACTCAAATGAGTATTATTTGTGACCCCACATAAACAGTTGGAAGTGTCTATTTTTTTTAAATTGTGATTTAACAAATAACCTGAAGGATACGGAATAAATAAATATAACTGATAAATGCTTTGTTTGTATAGGACAAAAATATTTTGTTGAGATACAACTGTTTGAAAAACTTAATAACAAAATAATGAGAAAATCGCCTTTAAAGTTGTCTAAATGAAGTTCTTAGCAATGCACTGTAATGTAACTAAAACTTGAGTTTTGATATATTTACAGTAGGAAATTTACTAAAAATGTAAATTTACTTTACTTAATATTGTAATGATTTTTTGGCATAAAAGATTTGATAATCGATCATTTCTGAAAAAAGAAAATCAATAATTTCGACCCATATGATGTTATTTGGGCTATTGCTAAAAATATAACTGCGACATAGATAGTAGATAACTGAGAGATTTCATGGTCCAGTCACATTTTTAATAATATTTAAATAAATAACATTTGCTGCTATTTCAAGCACTCTTAATTATTATTTTTAAATGTAAAGATTATTCTAAATAATCATAAAATAATAAAATAAATAAATGATAAATATATAAATAAATAAATAATAATATATAATAATTTTGAAAGGACATCAGCATTTCTACAGTATGTCTGTATATTCATAATTATCATCATTATTTATGTGGAACAGCTTGGGCATGATTTGAGATACAGTGTACTGTATAACTTCCTCTGTAAATAAAAAGGATGTTTAATAAAGTTTGATATATCCTGTGATGTCTCAGGTCCACAGTGTGTAGCCCGGAGAGCATACAGCATCTGCTCAGAGAATAGAGATCAGCTCTTTGTGGCGGTTGAAGGTAAATATGAGAGACAAGATGTGCTATTGTGTATTACTGAAGCCTTCTATTTTTCACACCCACAAAGCCATCAAATAGCCATGTACAACATTTAAGCACAACTAAATTGCAATAAATCTTTCTTTCTTGTGCATGGCAGTTTTAATATTTAATCTATAAAAGTTTCTCCTACCTATTATATGCTACCAGTACCTTTTTTGAAAATGTCTTTCATAACAATTACTTATTTATTATATACGTTTTTATTATTCATTAGCCTTTTCCCAGTGATGGGTTCTAGCTGGAAGGGGATCTGCTGCGTAAAACATATGCTGGATAAGTTGGTGGTTCATTCCGCTGTGGCGACCCCAGATTAATAAAGGGACTAAGCCGAAAAGAAAATGAATGAATGAATATTCATTAGCCTGTAGTATCCTTTTAAAAGATGAGATATACACCCAATTATTAAATAGTTACACTGTAAAAAATGCTTAATTTTGGCATATTATTTCTTAAGACATTTTTTTGCTTGTATAGAAAACACTTCTTGATTTAAGAATTTTAGATATTTGGACTTTTTTTTTCTTTTTTTTTGCAGTGTAGTTTTTTTTATACATACTAGTATTTATTCATTAGATACTAATACATATTTTTACATTTTAGTAATTATTATTTAGGTACTAGTACTTAGTAGACACTAGTATCTTTTTTCACCTTTTATTGTGATAGGATAGTGGAGGACAGACAGGAAAGCATTGGGAGCAGAGAGAGGGGAAGGATCGGCATAAGATCTCGAGCCGGGAATCGAACTCGGGTCGCCGTGAGCACCATAGTGCTATATGTCTGCGCACTTAACCACTAGTATCTTTTGAAATATTTAGTTGTAAAAATAACTCATCTTTTACTCATAGTCGTAACATAAGACTACAGAATGGCCACAGTAAGAGTTAAATCCAAAAATGTTACTAATAATATTTTTAATATGTCCTAGTATCTCATAAACCTCTACTATTGTTTATTGAATAAGTCACTAGTCAGTAAATAGTATATATTTTTTGAGATTACAGTAAATGTTAAAACTGTTTGCAATACTTGCCCAAACACTTGCACCAGTTTGCACATTTGCACCACACACTTTCTTAGAATCACTCCACATATCTATAAAAACGTGCATTTCTGAGTGTTTCACACAGGCGAGTGGGTTTGACAAACCACCTGTAGAAACACTCTTCTCTCTATATGCACTGGCCACCTTGGTTAAACTCCATTTTACAAGAACTCAATAAGGAAAACAATGCTTACCTGTGAATGTACCACAAATCATGTTGCACTACTTGTTTTCATCAACCTTAAAATACCTCTTTTGCACAATATCTTGCACAATATTCTTATGGATATGTAAAAGTACTTGTATAGTCTGTCTTAGGTTATGAGTATAGTTAAGTATATATGTATAGTATATGCATAGTTTGTATAGTAAGATTACGGCTTCAATTTGTCAGCTATGTACAGGTTTAAAAAAGCTCTTAACTACAATGTTGTGTTCATATTTATGATTATGTTTATTTATGTTGCACTGTGGTCCTGCAAGACACAACATTTCTTTCCACACAATAAGTGGAATGACAATAAAGGTCAACTTGACTTGACTTGATATTTTGTGTTTCTCATCTCTTCAGAGAGCTCATGTATGTGTATGCAGTGCTGTGGTCCAGCTCGATCCTGTTCACTACAGGGTTTTGATAAGGACTCTGAGTGTGTCTTTCTGTTCGAGAGACCCCTGAGAGCCGACATGTGCTGCCTCGGCTGCTGCCTGATGGAAATAAGGGCCTATACAGCAGAGAGAAAACTCATTGGGACAGTTCACCAAAGGTAGTCATCAACAGCAAACATTTTTAAGGCCCTGTACGGATGAATTCCTGATATACTGGCATCTCAGGGCAGTAGCATGAAGTTAAAATACTGCATATCTCAAGTTTCGATTGCTACAGGAGCTGTTAAAATGAACAAAATCCCTTCTTCCAAATATTCCTGAAACTGATTCTGACTATTAAGAGGAAATTAATGAGTCCGTTTCAGCATATTTTTGTCCCTCACACAGATTATGATATATATTTGCTGTTATAGAGTGAAATAAGATACATATTTTAAAAGATCTTAAGATATCTTTAATACTTCTTAAATGACAGAAATCCACACTTTGGGGATAAAATATCCAAGAAAAGAAAGATATCTTACCTACCCATCTTTTTATTAAAGTGAAATAATAACTCTGCCATCTGTCTAAAGTCATTTATCCTCTTCTTTAAATTGGCTATAGTGTAATTTTTACCCCTTTAAAAAATAGTGTATTACTCATAAAATAAGCATCCATGACATTTAATTTTCGGCTTTTGGTGAAATGTATGTGCTAAAAAATGGAAAATATGTGCAGGGAAAATGTCTAACATTTTATTTTCTCATCATGATGCCATATTATGATGCCACGTTTGAGAATTCATGAATGGGAGTGAAGTGACGCAACTGACACGGGTAGGTCATTTGATTATGACAAATGGCGGATGTAGTACATCAGAGTTCCATTCATACTACTCACATTCATACTATATAGAACATACAAATGATGATGTATTACATACTCGAGTAGTAGATGATTTCGGATGCAGCTAGTGATTTGAGTTTAGAGTTGAATTCAGTTTTATTTAGTTTGACAATGTACTTTTGGAAGCTTCAAAATAAAAGTCACTATTAGAGCTGCACAATATTGGAAATATCTGATATTGTGATATTTTATTTTTCTGCGATAAATATTGTGATATGAATACAGTTTCTCAAGATAGTTTGAATAGCACTGTTTGACTGTTTTCTGGGGAGTCTAACAGTAGTCAGGTACAGAAATTGATTAATCACAATGGAAAAAATGCTTTTCTTACTTTTTGTCTCTTTTCTAGTCCAAATATCAAACAATTCTTAAATCAAGTAAAAAAATTGTTTGTTTTTTAACTTAAATAAGCCAGAAATAAGTCAAAATAAGGAGTTTTCTGCTAGTGGGGTAAGTAAAATGATCTTGTTTTTGCTTTGAAATTTAGATATTTGGACTAGAAACAAGACAAAAATTCTAAGTACGATTTATACATTATTTTTTTAGCATAAATCGTATAAATTGTGTATAAATACAGTAGTTAAATACAATTCTGTGGCTTCTGGTCAACTATAATTCAGACTCAACATTGCATATCGTGTGATGTGATTATTGTGGATGTGCACATTGAGATATCGATGCTGAAACCATTTATTGTGCAGCCCTAGTCACTATCCAACAGCATTTACAGCATGGAAAAGCTAGGATAGAAATGTATAGATCGTTTCAATGTGGTCATCTCATTGGCCCATAAACATATACTGCTTGTTGTCAAGCTATTTCATAAGTCTAACAAGAGGCAATTCCATCATAACTTGGCGTCAAAACAGCTGTCATAATATTATTTACCAATACGTGGCACTTTTTGGCACTTTCGGAATCTATGGAAATTAAAAATGAAAATTAGGCATATTGTTATTGTTTACATTCCTCAAAATAGTCTATACTAAAATTGTGTTTGTCTGACAGAACACTGAGGATGGCTTGAGGGTGAGCAACGTCAAATAATGGTTTAATTTTCATTTTTGGGTGAACTATTCCTATAACATACTCAGAATTCAGCATTTCCAGTCATTTTGTCAAGCGGATCCAACTGTTGTGTAATGATGAATTAAACGCCTGTACTGTAAATCTATTGTGCAGACGATGCCATCCACATCATGGCTCTTTACGGTGCCAACTATTGTGCAGGGGTCAGACGAGGTCACCATTGTGTGTCTTCTAACTGCGTCAGGGGGGAACTAACCCTGGATTAACCCTTGTAGGCGGAGACAGAACTTTGATGAATTGTCTGATATGAAAGCATCAACATGACCTCCTCCTCAGGACAGTCGTGAACAAAGGCAGTGCCGTGTTTGTTTGTTGTCGCACACAGAGCCTTTGAGCATCAGGTCATGACAGGCTAACATTATATCCATCACACACATAAATGCACATTCACTAGGCCGGAGAAAACTCTTTTCTAAAACAAAATCATTAAATGCGAGTCTCATTAAGAGGCTTGACACACCATGTCTTTGAGCGAATCGTTTTGGAAGTGTATTGTGGCTTTTTGGCCCACTGAGCATCTTGATTTGCCGTTGTCATCAGTACTGGGATGTAAATGATTACATGCAATCTGGATTATGTAATCAAATTCCAAATTCATTCACTCATTTTCTTTTGGCTTAGTCTCTATTTCAGAGGTCGCCACAGCAGAATGAACCATCAACTATTCCAGCATATGTTTTACGCAGTGGATGCCCTTCCAGCCGCATCCCAGTACTGGGGAACACCCATGCACTCATGCATTCACACATGCACTCATACACTACGGCAAAATTTGTTTAACCAATTCACCTACAGTGCATGTCTTTGGACTGTGGGGGAAACCGGTTTCCCCCACAATCCAAAGACATGCGATATATCGGTGAATTGAATAAAATAAATTGCCCATAAATTGGTTGCGGCTGGATGGGCATCCGCTGTGTAAAACATTCATTCATTCACTTTCTTTTTGGCTTAGTCCCTTTATTATGGCCTTTCCAGCTGCAACCCATCATTGGAAAACACCAATACACTCCTATTCACTATGGACAATTTAACTTACCCAATTCACCTATAGCACATGTCTTTGGACTTGTGGGGGAAACCGGAGCACCCGGAGGAAACCCATGCCAACACGGGGAGAACATGCAAACTCCACACAGAAATGCCAACTGACCCAGCCAAGGCTCGAACCAGCGACCTTCTTGCTGTGAGGCGAATGTGCTACCCACTGCGCCACGTGCCACCCTGTGTAAAACATATGCTGAATAAGTTGTTGGTACATTCCGCTGTGGCAACCCCTGATGAATAAAGGGACTAAGCCGAAGGAAAATTAATGCTTGAGTGTGTATAATCTGTGAGCTGTTGACTCATCAGGTGGAGTATGTTCACACCGTATTTAGAGGTGTGTGACTCTGAGGGAATGTCTGCTACGAGGATCCAGGGCTCCTGCTGTAACACACGATGCCTGTCTGAGCAAGAGCTGCAGGTCTAAAACCCTCCCATTGTTTACATTACCTATGGCAAGCTGTTTTTACATACAATTTCATTTAATTACCCTACTACTTGTATCCATATCAATGCTACTTACTTTCTTATATACTATCTTTTGTAATTGTAAAACATTTGTAAATGTTATGATTTTTACAAAATGTCAGAACAGCCACAGTAAAGTTCAGTTCAAAATCTTGTAACTTTTTAAATAAATACTGATATCTAACAAAGATAATGTAATAATAAGTGTCCCTTTATTGATATATATGATATAGAATAGTCAATCTATATGTGTATTTTATTAGGTACTATTATGTCATCTAGTTCTAGGATCAAATAAACTAGCACTTAAATTTAAAAGTGTTTACTCGCTGTCATGGTCAACTAATCACTTTAAAAGCAACAGGTGTACTCATCTTTGTAAAGTCAAGTAATGGCTTTAAAAGCAATGGGTTCACTTACCTTTTTAAGTAAAGTCAGCTAATCGCTTTAAAAGCAATGGATGTACTCACTTTTTTTAAAGTAAAGTCAACTTATAACTTTGAAAAAGTGAATACATCCATTGCTTTTAAAGCGATTAGTTGACTTTACTTAAAACAGTTAGTACAGCTGTTGCTTTTTAAAAGCGATTAATTGCATTTACTTTTAAAAGGTGAGTATACCTGTTGCTTTTAAAGCGATTAGTTGACTTTACTTAAACAGCTAGTACAACCGTTGCTTTTTTAAAGCGATTAATTGCATTTACTTTTAAAAGGTGAGTATACCTGTTGCTTTTAAAGCGATTGGTTGATTTTACTTTAAAAACAACTAATGTACTCACCTTAAAATCAACCAATCGCTTTAAAAGCAACAGGTATACTCACATTTTAAAAGTAAATGCAACTAATCGCTTTAAAAAAGCAACGGCTTTACTAACTGTTTTAAGTAAAGTCAACTAATCGCTTTAAAAGCAACAGGTGTACTCACCTTTTTTAAAGTAAAATCAACCAATCACTTTAAAAGCAATGAGTTTACCCACTTGTAAAGTAAAATCAACTAATCACTTTAAAATTAACTAATCACTTAAAAAACAATAACTGAGCAGCTAATAACCTTTTACAGCTTTTTTAATTTTATTTAGCTTTTTACATTTTATAGATAGATTTAAATTGGCTTGGCATACTTTGCTCACCGTTTATATGCTGTTCTTATTGCCCTGTTTCCTCATTTATAGGTGGTGTCCACTATTGGTGAGAGTATCGGCCGCATATGGAAGAAGTGGCCTGGATATAATGAGAAATGTAACATGGATCATGAATACTTTGGACTGGATGGTAAGATAGACTTTTTTTTTTATTTTTTTATTTTAACCCTGCTAATATTAGACCAGCCTTTATGCAGGGAAGCACACAAATATACTCATTTTGCAATTTTATTCATTTATTTATTTTAAAATGTTTGCATAATAGCTTTAGCTTCAAGAATTGCATAATTAAAACATTGCTTTCTCTCTCAGTTCCTCAAGAAATGAGTTTGAACACTAAAGTGCTGTTACTTGCTGCTGCCTTTCTGCTGGTCAGTTACCAAACACACACTCTCTCTCACACACACACACACACACACACACACACACACACACACACACACACACGCACACACACAGAGAGAGACACAGACACACACACAGGTGCTTTATTAATCTGCTAAACTGCTTCATTGGTTATCTGCTTCTGTTTGCAGAATCATATGTTTTTTGAGATGAGCTAAGCAGACATGAAAGCCATCTGCTTCATCTGCAAACATCACCTTGAAGTGAAGTGGGAGTCCATCTATATAAAACTGCGACGACTTATGATGACGAAGCAATGCATTGTGTCTATGGTAACCGCAGGAACAAAGATGAGCGATGCTTTTCTGAGCTAATTAAATCTGAACTACAGTAATCATGCCTGAACAAAAACTGGGTTTAGACGTTGATCACTGAAATTCGCAATATTAACCCCATGTATCTGACTGTATAATATTTGATATGCACATTTCTAGGGCCTCAAAACCTGCTGAAAAACTTGTCGCACAAGCTTCTCAATGATTTCAGTGATCGTTTTTGTTTTGAGCAAGTTAAAAATACACACACACAAAACAATTAGTATAAAAACATTGACCTTCAGGTTATGGTCGGTGTATTTTAGTGGAGTGATCTTCAATAAATTTTTTAGTTACTTTTATATTGCTAGTCATTTTTACCTAGACTGAAGCAGTCGTCAAAATCCTGACGGTATTGTTTTATGTAACCTTTAGTTGTGTATCTGTCATCATTGCATGTAAGACAATAACATGTCATTAGGATATATTATGTTGAGATTTGAGAGAGAGGTGCTGTTTATATGCCTTTTAAAGAAGTTGTCTGCTAAACTGTTGGCCATTTTAAGATTAGAAACCGCTCCGAGCTGCATATTTAATCATATCAATTAGGGCTGCACAACATATCGTTTCAGCATCGATTTGCAAGTCACATCGCAGGATATGCAATGTTGATTCTGTATTATAATTTATCATTTGCATGTGTTTTTGATTGCGTAGTGATTTTAAAAGCATTCAGGCATGAGAAATTGGATAATTTGTAACTTTAATAACGATTAATTTGATAGTATTAGGTTTATTTTTACTATTCAATTACTGTACCTGAATACTGTTAGACTTGGAAAACGCTAAAACTCAATAGTATCTTTTTCTTTATTGTATTTACAGATTGCTTGTTAGATGTTATGGAGATGCACTTCCACGGCAGAATCATCTCGATCAATCTAACGTTATTAATTCCCTCCAAAGAGAGATATTAAGTCATCTGGTGAAATTGTATTCATATTGCAGAAAAAAAAGTATCACAATGTTACATTTTTCTAAAATCGTGCAGCCCTAACAGGAATACAGCAGAAGTGTTTCTGTTTTAATCATAAAAGCCAAATGCTCACAAAATATGATGCTCAAAAAAGTCTAGATTTTTTCCTCCTAAAAGTTCAATAAACTTACATTTCTCAAAAATATATATTTCAAAGTTATTTCATGTAAGGCTTAGGTATGGGCCGGTATAAGATTCTAACGGTATGATAACCTTGGATAAAAATATCACGGTTTCACAGTATTGTGATTACTGCTCTAAAATATATTATTTTTAAGTGTCTGGGTAAAAAACTACTTTTTTCTGCTTTGAACACAATGGCTGCGTCCGAAATCACATACTTCCGTACGGTGTAGTATGCTAAAAACAGTAGGCGAGCCAAGTAGTATCTCCGAATTCATAGAATACGAAAAACAGTAGGCGAGAAGAACCCGGATGACCTACTACTTCTTGTAAGATTCTGAAGTGCGCATCTGATGGACACTACGCTATCCCATGATGCACCGCGAGAGAATTCATGAATGGCAGTGAATATCACATGATGACGACAAAATGACGGATGTAGTACATCCGAGCTCCATTCATACTACTCACATTCATACTGTATAGAACGTATTTTTCTACTGATCAAGTAGTAAATTCAAATTCAAATGCAGTACCTACTGAGTAGTAGGCGATTTCGGACATAGCCCATATATTTTATTTTGAGAAACATTATAAATATTTTGGTACAGTAAACATTCATTCATTTTCTTTTCGGCTTTGTCCCTTTATTAATCTGGGGTCGCCACAGCGGAATGAACCTCCAACTTATCCAGCATATGTTTTTTAACGCAGCGCATGCCCTTTCAGCTGCAACCCATCACTGGGAAACATCCACACACACCCATTCACACACATACACTACGGACAATTTAGCTTACCCAATTCACCTATACCACATGTCTCTGGACTGTGGGGGAAACCGGAGCACTTGGAGGAAACCCACGCGATCACGAGAAGAACATGCAAACTCCACACAAAAAAAGCCAACTGACCCAGCTGAGGCTCGAACCAGCGACCTTCTTGCTGTGAGGCGAGCGCACCACCGTGATGCCCCAACAGTAAACATGTCAGGCTAAATAAGTCAAATGAATCATTGACTTCTGCTATTGTCATTGGTTTCAAAAACTCCGATTTCTTTACAATTTAAAATGGCATCTTTGGATATCTTTTCTGCTGGAGATACTGCTGTCCTAAAAAAACAAAACAAAAAAATGATATACTGTGGGAACGGTATAGCATAAGATTTTGGCAGTTTTAAAACCTTAACTTTTCCAAACCGCAGCATACCTTGAAAAGGATTATCGTCCCATGCCTAGTAAGGATTTACAAACAGATTATTCATATTTAGGCATATAATAAAAATGATTGAAATCCACAGCAACTACCGCAGCTTTTTTCATGGCAAAAACAGGTTAAAATATTATGCTTCATATTTTACATAGAAAATGATATTCAATTTAAAAATTAATAATAATTTCACATGAACCCACAGAAAAAGGGTTTTGACTATTCATTGATTTTCCTTTGGCTTAGTCCCTTATCAGGGGTCGCCACAGCGGAATGAACCGCCAACTATTCCAGCATGTTTTACACAGCGGATGCCCTTCCAGCCACAACCCAGTACTTGGAAACACCCATACACTCATTTACACACATACTCATTCACTACAGCCAATTTAGCTCAGCCAATTCACCTGTACCACACTTTTTTGGACTGTGGGGGAAACCAGAGCAGCCGAAGGAAACCATGCAACACATGCAAACTCCACACAGAAATGCCAACTGGCACAGCCGGGACTCGAACCAGCGACCTTCTTGCTGTGAGGCGACAGTGCTAACCACTGAGCCACCGTGCTGCCTTCGACTATTCAATCACAAAAAAAAAAAACTTCTGATAATGTTTCATTATATTACATTACATACTAGATATTACATTCAGGTAGCAACAGTAAATAACCCTCCATAAATCATAAAAGATGGAAAATATGACTGAAAACACACATGATGGAACATGAAAAGCCATAACCAGAAAATTAGCAGCAGATGCATAATCAACATTTATTGCTATGATCGATCAATAATTAAAAACCTTTCCTTTCCACTTTTTATTTGAGTTTTTTTCTTTTTTCCAAATGTACCTCAAATACAACTGTCCAGCACCAGCACTGAAGTCCAGGCAGTATAAAGTAGGTGTTGCTCCACAGCCTCCAGTAAGCCCAGATATATCAGTGTTTGTTAGTTAGCATGTCTGTATAGTGATTGTAAAGTCAGTGTTTTTGTAGGCCAGGCACAGTGAATCAGGCAGCGCGGTGCCCATCCATAAAGGGCACTGTCCTTTGGGTTTACACTCCTTCAGCTCAGGAGAAAGAAGAAGAAAAAAAAAACAAGTCCGCCATTATACAGCTCTCCAAATATGTTTACAAATATAATTTTTTTTTTTGTACAACAGTTCTATGTTAAAACAACTCAACACTGTAGCTAAAATACTGCACTATAGTAAAATATCCCCATCAGCCTGCGACTCCACTGGATAATAATGTGACCTAAATGAACTCTCTTCAGTTTTTAAGATGATCGTTCAGGTCAATGGGAGTATTAATCTTTTGTTGTTGTTGTTTTTGGAAAATGTGGCAGTTTCCAGCCTTTAGTTTGTGTGGTCCCGCTTTCTGTCTGAAAGATGGCCGACTGGAAATCATTCACACATTGATGTTTTGGTTCCTCCTCCTCCGTCTTCAGGTGTTGTTTGGACGTTTATAAAAAGCCAGAAGTCTTCAATATTAAAAATGGCCCATGCTGAGCCCCATTTTGTGACGTCCCTTTTATTGTTTTATTTTAAAAACAGCTCAGTTTGAGGTTGGTGTGATCAGACATGTCCTCTTCATTGGGAAAATGAAGTTAATAGATCTAGATGGGGAGAAAAAGGAGTAATACTTTAAGGCATTGATGACCATGATCTGAAATCTCATTGATGTACGAGCAGCTCTAGTGTGAGTGATTTACGTGCAAGTCAGTCATGAGTTTATACCCGTCACACACACACACACACACACACACACACACTGGGTGAAAATACTAGCGTCCTCCACTTGCGTTCACTAGACCATGGAAATCCTCCCAAGCTCTGGAAAACACAACACATCACAAATAGATTATTATTATCATCTACAGTGTCAATGAATTTTTTACTATTGCATGACTATGTTGTTTAAAGGAACACGCCACCTAAAAAATAGGCTCATTTTACAACTGCCCTAAAGTTAACAGGTGGTTTTTACTATTTTTGAATCAATTCAGCCAATCTCCAGGTCTGGCAGAAGCACTTTAGCTTAGCTTAGCATAAATCATTGAATCGGATTAGACCAGTGGTCACCAAACTTGTTGCTGGAGGGCCGGTGTCCTGCAGATTGTAGCTTCAACCCTAATCAAACACACCTGAACAAGCTAATCAAGGTCTTACTAGGTATACTTGAAACACCCAGGCAGATGTGTTGAGGCAAGTTGGAGCTAAACCCTGCAGGGACACCGGCCCTCCAGGACTGAGATTGGTGACCCCTGGATTAGACCATTAGCATCTCGCTTAACAATGAGCAAAGAGTTTCAGTAGTTTTCCTATTTAAAGCCTGATTCTTCTGTAGTAACATCCGGGGCTGATGGAAAATGAAAAGTTGCTATTTTCTGGGCTGATATGGCTAGGAACTACACTGTGATTTCAGCGTAATCAAGGAAATGGACCCTTTTCACAAGACTGTTATGACATCAGCATCTTAAATCCTTAAAAGTTTTTTTACATTTACATTTAAAAAAAATTATTTATATGTATTTATGTGGGCAGCACGGTGGCGCAGTGGGTAGCACATTCGCCTCACAGCAAGAAGGTCGCTGGTTCGAGCCTCGGCTGGGTCAGTTGGCATTTCTGTGTGGAGTTTGGATGTTCTCCCAGTGTTCGCGTGGGTTTCCTCCGGGTGCTCCGGTTTCTCCCACAAGTCCAAAAACATGTGGTATAGGTGAATTGGGTAAGCTAAATTGTCCGTAGTGTATGTGTGTGAATGAGTGTGTATGAATGTTTGGATTGAGTTGTATGGATGTTTCCCAGTGATGAGTTGCAGCTGGAAGGGCATCTGCTACGTAAAACATATGCTGGATAAGTTGGCGGTTCATTCCGCTGTGGCAACCCCAGATTAATAAAGGGACTCAGCCGAAAAGAAAATGAATGAATGTATTTACTTATGAATTATATCATCTTTGCATCAAATTACAAAAAAACGAATTACTGCTTATGCGAGGTGTTTCCAACGCAGTGTCTATACACGGGACAGTAAATTTGACGTTGTTCTCTCTTCTGTCTGCCGTTATCAGTCTCACACTATTTTTTTCGAAAGTCTTGAAAACACTGTCAGTGAGTTTTTCTTTTTTTATTTAAGTAAATAGGACTGTAAAAAAAAATTTTATTGCCGAGAAACATGACAAATGTGAAAAGGATCCATTACACAGCACCTGAACATCTTGCAACCATGAAGACATTTGTGAGGGACGAATCAGAACTATTTTCAGGTTGTGTGTAATATCACTGGGCAATATCACTAGTTAGCAAGTTCCTTCATTATTACACCCGAATGAGAGTATAGTTCCTAGCCAGAGCGTCCTAGAAAATAGCAACTTTTCATTTTCTGTTGGTCACAATGTAATTACAGAAGGGTCAAGCTTTAAATAGGAAAATTATCAAAACTATTTGGTCATTTTTTGAAATCCCTGCCTGAACTGCTGGAATATTCCACAATTTGAATGATGTTGTTTTACTTTTTGTTCTTCATCTATATCAAGCTGCTTTGACAAAGTCTACAATGTAAAAAGCGCTATAGAAATAGATTATTGAATTAAAAGCAAGATGCTAATGGTCTAATCCGATTCAATGATCTATGCTAAGCTAAGCTAAAGTGCCCCAGCCAGAGCGAGAGATCGGCTGAAAGGATTCAAAGACGGTAAATCTCAACAGTTTAACTCTAGGGGGGTTTTAAAATAAGCCTTTTTAAAACTAAAAAGAAAACAATGTTAATTTAAGGGATTATGAATTGAGAAATAAAGCATAGAAGAGGTTACTGTACTATTACACGTTTAATGTAGTTATTGTACTACAAAAACTACTTCTATTATTAAAGCCAATCTGGCAAAACGGCAGGTTGTGGAATGAGCCTCTTTACTATGTACCACATGTAAAACTGGCTAAACATTATTTTAAAAATTCTAAATTAATCTTTATTAATCATTTTTATCAATTACTTCTAAATGTAAGTTTTCTTTATGTAAAAATCTTGATAACATTATAAGTGGACTTCAGAGAACAGTACAAAACAAACTAAAAGGGAAGTTCAAGAGCCCTTGCATCGATACATTAAACATAATAAAATAATAATATACTGAATATTTGAACAAACCAAATAAACAAACAAACAAACGTGTAATTCTTGAACATTTAAAAGTGAAACACTTTGTAACACTTTGCTTCATTTGGATGCAAATTTAACACACTTTGACCCATAGTTAACATTACAAATGTTTAAAAAAAATTCTTATTATAATGTCAATTCATTCAAATTTATCGAACATATTTTCAATCGGAAAAGCTTCAATTTCACACACACAAAAGCAGAATTTGCTATGTAACAAATTCACAATCATATATGGTATAATCACAAGACCATCTTTTATTTTGCCATTTTAAAACGACACAACTGACACGTTTCCTCCCCTAGATTTATATTTATACATTTATTATTATTATTATAAACATACATATACAATTATATTTTTAGTTTTGGAAGTTTTGCAGCACAACAAAGCCATTTCCACCAGTAGTGTGTATACACATTAATGTGTGTGTTGTGTGACTCACTTGATGCTGTCAGTGTGTGTTTTGTACTCCATAATAGTATTAGGAGGCAGGTTGAGGACTCTGCGTAAAGTGTCTCTAATGCGAGCCGTGGTGGCCTGATCGCTGGCCGTCTTGTTCCAGATGGAAATGATATCCTCCTTCAAACAAACAAACAAAAAACATTTTATCAAAACATTATTCACAATTTAAAAGCTGCACTCAAGAACACAGAATGATATATATATATATATACCTGAAACCCACACAAACAGAAAATCTGTATACTATTGTAGAATCCATCTAAAACTACTGCGTGAATTAGAGACAGACCAATCTGATTGCACACTTTTCACGAGCAAAATGGCAGATTTAGATTTTTGAAATCAGATTTTTTTTTCAATCATTTATTCATAATTATTTATTTATTTTGAATAACACTAAAAACAAACTTTATTTTATATTCATTCATTCATTCATTTTCTTTTCGGCTTAGTCCCTTTATTAATCTGGGGTCGCCACAGCGGAATGAACCGCCAACTTATCCAGCATGTTTTACGCAGCGGATGCCCTTCCAGCTGCAACCCATCTCTGGGAAACATCCACACACACCCATTCACACACATACACTACGGACAGTTTACCCTACCCAATTCACCTATAGCGCATGTCTTTGGACTTGTGGGGGAAACCGGAGCACCCGGAGGAAACCCACGCCAACACAGGGAGAACATGCAAACTCCACACAGAAATGCCAACTGACCCAGCCTAGGCTCGAACCAGCGACCTTCTTGCTGTGAGGCGATCGTGCTACTCACTGCGCCACCGTGCTGCCCTCTTTTTATATTGTGCCTTTCAAAGAAGCATTTTAAAGTGTTTTATTTACATACATTAAAAAGAGAAGTACAGAAGTAAAAGATACATACAAGATTACATAAAAAAAGACTAAACAAAAAAGCAAACAAAGCAACTATAATAAAAACTAATATAAAGTAAACTAAAATAACATAAACTAATAGCGATGATTAAAGAAAAACACTCAGGGATTCTGCATTCCCAATATAAGAAAAAATAAAGCCTGCAAGCTATAAATATTTGATATAAAAATTTAGAAACCAAAAATAAATAAATGAATTTGACTACATGAACATCACCTGAGCTGCCTGGTAGTCTGTTGGTATTTCTGCCCTCAGTTCACTTTTCTTTTACAATATTTTTATTTTTTGCATTACAGTTTGTGCCCGAGTACAAAACACATCTTGGCAGAATAAAAAACCTCCTAAAAACAGAGAATGTGCTGATTTCTGTTTAGTTCAGTTCAGTTCAGTGTGGTTTAAGTTTCACTGCTGAAAGTTCAAACACTGAAGAGCAAATCCACCGAAGCGCAGCTCCACAAGTCCCAATCCGAGGAAAAAAACTTCACCAATTGACGAAATGAAGGGAAAAAAAACCTCAAGAGAAACCAGGCTCTGTTGGGCACGACCATTTTTCTTCTGGCCAAACTTCCTGTGTGGAGCTGCAGTCTAGGCGCCGGAGGCTGGAGAAGCTGTACGTCCATCGTGGAAAAGCTGCAGGTGTGCGTAGGGCACCGGCGGGAGGTCAGGTTTTATGCAGCGGATGCCCTTCCAACCCAGTACTGGGAAACACCCATACACACTCACATTCACACACACACTCATACACTACAGACATCACCTATAGCGCATGTCTTTGGACTGTGGGGGAATCCGGAGCACCCGGAGGAAACCCACGCCAATACAGGGAAAACATGCAAACTCCACACAGAAATGCCAACTGGCCCAGCCGGGACTCGAACCAGCGACCTTCTTGCTGTGAGGCAACAGTGCTAACCATAAGTAGCATAAGTATTCGGAGTAGAATATCTGCTATAAAGACTTTATTAAAATAATGTTTTTAAGGTTTGTGCAAAATGATTACAGTACCTGGAAGCGAACGGACACGACGGCGCCACAGATCTCCTCGCCCACCATGAACTGCTCACCCAGCATGGCGAGGATCAGATTCTCCCAGCAGCGAGATGCCAGGCCTTTCCGGAGCCGAATGATCCATTTACCACCACTCTTATTAGCATCATCCTACACAACACAGTACAACACAAATGACATTATCTGCGCTCCTACAGTATGCAGAATACCTGGACAGGATCACATCATTTAGTCTTAAAATACAGAATGTACTACAGTATAACAAAATGCCACGGAATTTGGCCATTTTAGGATGAATAATTAATGCACAAAATCAAAAATCAAGATATGGATTATCTGTGAATCTATAAAATAGGACATTTATTATAGAACATAATATGAAGTTAACGTGTTTTGGTGAATTAACTACACTCAAAATGAAGTACTTATTTAAAATGAGCTGGAAAAATAAACATTCTTGCGATTTTTTTGGGACAACTTAATTGTTTTATGTTGTGTTTTTGCGAATGAACTACACTAAACATTTTTTTCTGCTATTTTTCTGTGAAGACTTGTTTAAAATGAGCTGAAAAATAGGAATTCTTGCTATTTTTGGGGACAATTTTATTGTTTCATGTTGCCGTGTTTTTGTGAATTAATTATACTCAAACCATTTTTTGTTGCAAAGTATTCATTTTAAATGAACTGAAAATACAAATTCTGGCTATTTTTGGGGGACAAATAAGTTTTCAGCATCTGTATCTCACTGGAGTTCATGAACATATAAACTTCATCTCCAGAGCTGCTCCGAGAGTCACTTCATGAGCATTTTATCCTTTTATTTGACAAAAAGTACCAGTCTGTGTGGTTCCCAACAGCTCGTCAAAACAAAAGTTTATCTTGAAGAAATTGGGATAGAAATTCAAGCCTATTACTAGTGTACACACTGTAGTGGAACAGTAGTAATTACTCTCAAAATTAGGATCAAAATATTACACATTATTATAATTAATTCATTCATTCATTAATTAAAAAAAAAAAAGGAATACTTACACTCCTATGATTTATAAGTTAAGTAAAAAAACAATTGTAATTATTCTCAAAATAATGATAAAAAATATTACACGTTATTATTACAATTATTATTAATAATAATAATTTTTTGTTTAAAAGAAAGGAATAATCACACACTTTATTTACAAGTGATTTATAAGTAAAAACAACTACAGTAATTATTCTTAAAATAATAATAATAAAATATTACACATTATTATCATAATTAACAATAATAATAATTTCTAAAAAACTAAGGAATAATCACACACTTTACCTCTGAAGATTTAGGAGATAATTAAAAAAGGATCATAATTATTCTCAAAATAATGATAAAAATAATATTACACAGTATTAATTAACTAATAATAAATAAATAAATAAATGTATTTAGCTAATAAAATAATAACACAATTTACATCCCATGACATATTAGGAAATAAACCACAACAAAAAACATGAATGTAATTAAGTTAGTGAGTAAATTTGTATAATTCTAATTGTACTTTGTAAAATTTAATGATTTTAAGAAAGGAAGAGCAAAAAAAAAAAGGGATTTGAGAAACTGAGAAATTATGAAAAAAAAATTATATATATATATATATATATATAAACAAAATCATAGAATCCTAATGTTCTATAGAAGAAACACGTAGATGTATGTGATTTGTCAAAACTGACCTCCCACATGGGTTTGATTCCTTCCTTAAACAGGTGGAAATCACTGTGACCAGTCAGATCACCCGGTCGGATCATGTGACTATAAAAACGCCAGAACTGCTCCACCTGCAAACACAGGAGGACAGCTGTTGAGCATTGAGCAGCCCACTTCAGTTCTCCGTTGGGTCTGAATGTTGTGTCAGCACACTCTGTCTGTGTGTGTGTGTGTGTGTGTGTGTGTGTGTGTGTGTGTGTGTGTGTGTGTGTGTGTGTGTGTGTGTGTGTGTGTGTGTGTGTGTGTGTGTGTGTGTGTGTGTGTGTGTGTGTGTGTGTGTGTGTGTGTGTGTGTGTGTGTGTTTTTGTGACATGTCAGGACACAAT
>CAIGQW010056815.1:439488-450844 GCA_903798125.1 Danio choprae
AAAAGCCAACTGGCCCAGCTGGGACTCGAACCAGCAACCTTCTTGCTGTGAGGTGACAGTGCTAACCACTGAGCCACCGTGCCGCAAACAACATGTTAATAATATTTAAAAACTGCTTCAAATGCCTAGTTGGATTAACTTATTTTTCAAAACCCAAGTAAGCTGTTTTCTATGAATGTGTGAAAATTCACTGCAGAAGCCAAATAATTAAAATCACAAAACAGCAAAACTGTCTGTGCAACAAACCAGTTAATTATTAATTAAGAAGATACACAGAACAATAATATGTTAAGGTTAGTTAAGGCCAGTTTGCAATATTAGGCAGCATCACAAGCTGCTTAGTAAAGCTAAAAATTGCTGACACCAGAAGCCAGACTCATTACATTTACAAATAAACAAATAGATTCTTAAATGAAAAATAAGTTGAACAGTGTGCCTGATAGTTGCTTTGTCTCACCTGTGGTGGCGCTGTGCACACAGCAGCTGATGGCACATCTCTCCTTCAGCTCCAGGGAGAGATCGGACACACTCAGCACATTCAGAGCGTGCTGAATCTGGCTGTCGTTTGGCTGTTGTGGGGACTCTAGATCTTTTAGGCTCCATCGCACAGCTACAGTTCCACTCAAGTCCACCATCGCCTCACATACTTGTCCAGCCCACAAACGCTCGTATGAGCCATGTAGCCTAGCATGAAAAACAGTTAACAACTGCTCAGTTATTCTGCACAGGACTACTAGGTTTTAGGTTATGGGTTGCATTTCCGGTTTGGGGAACATTCATTCAAAATAACTAAAACAAATTACTTTTAATAATAAGGTTACCCTGGCTAAAAAAGCGATCACAAGGCATTGGTTACTTCCTGAAACCCCTACAATCCAAGAGTGGTTGGAAATTGTATATGACATTTATGTATATGACATTTATTTATTTTCCCTTCGCCTTCAAATGAATGCATTCAGAAATATCTAGACCAAATGGACTAATTATGTAAGGTTACTCTAACCAGATTTTGTAGAAGCATAAAATAACTAAATAACTGCTGAATGCACATTTTCTAATTTAATAACCAGTAAACTTTCTCTCAGTGTCCTTTTTTGAGAGGTGTGCGTCAGAGTCGACCACAGCGAGGGCTATGCAACCACGCACAGGCTGCACCAATGCATACGCATGCGCTTGACGCAGAAGTATAAATCAGCCTTAAGAATAAAGATTTAATATTATTTAGTATAGAGCTTGACTATTAGGTGTATATTTGACCTTCCCCGTAGATTGTGTAGACTTTGTTATTAATATTGTTCACATTATTATTTTATCATTATTGTTATTATTTACCTAGTTTACTTATTTATTTATTAATATTATTATATTATTCAAAAATAATAATAAGGTTGCCCTTCAAAATCCATATACAGAGTAAAAACTGAGTGATGGGTGCATTTACATTGCACTTGGTATTTTAACATGACATTAGTACCACAAGAACATCTGAGGGCAAAGCTTTCAAGTTCGGTGTGTTTTGTTCTTTGTGATTTTTTTGGTCTCTGTATTCCCCACAGTTTAATAATATTCCATTTATATCCATATAATTGCTGTAGAAATAATTTTTGCGGGGTTATTCATGGCCTGATGTTAGTAATTTGTTCCTTTTTATATTTAAAGGAAGAACTGTGAGGAGAATATTGCCACATTATTGTACAGTTATTTTTAGTTCTCTGATTGTTTACAGCTTAGTTCAACCAAAAATTGTCATTTATTCTTCCTCATGTGGTTTTAAATCTTTATGAATTTCTTTCTTCAGTTAAACCCAAAAGAAGATATCTTAAAGAATGCTGTTTGCTGGCTCCCATCAACTTCCATAGTATGAAAAAAAACCCCTAAAACCTAACCTGAAACTCAATGGGCACCAGAAACCAGCTTTTTTCAAAATATCTTCTTTTGTGTTTTTTATGTTTGTCCTTTTGCAGAGAGTGAATGGAGACAGAATTTTCATTTTTGGGTGAACTATCCCTTAAATTCAGACAAAGCATCCTGGAGCAGACGAAAAACGTGGATAGTTAACACATCAAATAAATGTTTTATATTTTGCAGATATATTTTCTCCAGCACTTACTTGGCATATGCTTTCTCCAAAAGTGCTACCCAGAATCCCCTTGGGCTCTGGCATTGTGAGAAGCAGAGATTACCATTGATACAGGGCAGCCGGTCATCTACTCGCACCTCAATCCAGTGTCCATTCTGCCAGAACCGGAAGAAGAATTCACCGCAGTAAGCAGAGTCACCCCATAAAGGCTGTTCTGGTGGAAATACCTGATAACATACACATTTAGTTACACATAACTGTGAAAGTAATAACCCGTAGCAGTCTACGTTATATTTTATGCGTATATCTAATGTGTGAAATATGATGATTCAATGTTCTGTAATTCAAAGGTCTATATTAAGGAGTTTAAAGCCATACCATGAAAAGAAATTGTATTTAAAAATTGAACAAACAGACAAAAAGATAAATATAAAAATTAAAAGGAAAAAAAGCAACAATGCATAGTATACATTTTCACCGTGATTAACAGAAGACTTTACTCTTACTTAATCTGACATTCAAAACAATAACACTACCTATTTGATATTTACATCTGAATACTTCTGTCATCTGTAAGTCTGAATAATATATATATATATATATATATATATATATATATATATATATATATATGTATATATATATATATATATTAGAGATGTGACGAGATTTCTCATCGAGTTATGATTATCGTTATGATGGAATGTGAGGGTGAATTTAGCACTGAAGATTGAAGGCAGGAATGGAATTTGAACCACACATCAAGTGCTTTGCACACACCTGGCAGTGGCAACCCAGGCTGCCTCTGTGTTGCGTGTCATTCGTTTGCTTGGACGGGTGTGACGTAAATGCTTTTTCACCGGAGTTCAAGGGTTGCCGTGTCCAAAAGCAAAGGCTGTTACAACTGCTGCTACACAAATTAACCGGTTCGTAACTATGCAATGGAATAGCACTTTAGATATGCTTAAAATCATATGGGCCTTCACCTTAATCAAACTATTACCGTGGTGTAGGACTTTTCGCCGCATTTTGCGACAGGATATTCCACACACACACACACACACACACACACACACAGCTGTTTGACATTATTCTCTGCACCTGTCGAGTCAGTAAAGGATCTTAACACACACAAGACACACACTCCCCGGAGTGCGCGCACAAGCAGTGAACTCCAGGAGACACACACACACACCAGTCATCAGTATTATTATCATCACTGAACACTGTGGAAAACTTTTTTTGTTCAATTTCTCATGCGAAACTGTACAGGGGAGAAGTCAGTCAGCAGAGTTTATAGCTAAATATTTTGCAGTGTTTGCATGTCCTTTATGAAATAATTCATCAAAATAGAAGTAAAATAACATTTATTACAAGTTGATTTAAAAAAGCACCTAAATTCTTCTTTTTTTCTTCAGTTGAATTAAAGACGGGGCCTCACGGTGGCGCAGTGGATAGCACGATCGCCTCACAAAAAGAAGGTCACTGGTTCGAGCCTCGGCTGGGTCAGTTGGCATTACTGTGTGGAGTTTGCATGTTCTCCCCGTGTTGGCGTGGGTTTCCTCCGGGAAACCTCAAAAGACATGCGGTATAGGTGAATTGCGTAAGCAAAAATTGTCCGTAGTGTATGTGTGAATGAGTGTGTATGGATGTTGGAGAAGAATCAAGGGTAATGTAGTTTTTTTTTTAAGTTGAAATAATACAAACTGATGGCTTTAATGAAAGAATACAATAAATGAATAAAAACCCAGTAGCTCAGGGTTTCATCTCCAGTTATTATAAATAGTTATATTCACCTTGTCCAGAAGATGCTGGTTCTTGAGTAACATGGAGCAGGCACAGAGCAGCCAGCAGTCGCCCAGAATGCCTTGCTTTGGGTGAGCCTCCACAGGGTCAGCAGGGAAAAGCTGAGGCTGCTGGCAGATCTCCTGGAGATGTAGTAGGCAATACATTTGGTGTAATTAACTTGAATGCGTGTGGAACAAATGAAATTAAGGCAGTAATGAAAATGAGTTTTCAGTGTATTATTTCTATATAACGGAAAAACATTGTTACTTGTGGGCGGAGCCATGCGACATCATCCAACAATTCAGAGAGCGGCGTGGTGTAATCACAGAAGAGTGACGGGTCATCAGCTGGAAAATCCAGATCCACAAACATCTCATGATGCTCAGTCCCCGCCTCCATGATAACCAGACCTGCTTTACATCTGACAGACGTGCAATTTACTTGATGGAATATAAGGAATTATTTACTTGTAGTTTACTGTGCTGCATTTTAAGACACCTAAAAGACTGTCATATACAGTGGTAGTCAAAACGAATGTCCAAATAGGAATGGTTTAGAGATGTTTATTAATGACTCTACAAATTTTAAATATCTCTACATCTCTCTCTCTCTCTATACATATACATATACACATACACACATTTTAATATATTTTTATTCATTTTAATATTTTGCTAATACTAAAGAAGGCATAAACCTGAAAACTACATGTCTAAATGACCTAACGTTACATGGCAAACTGTTTCCCAGTTTAATGTTTCCACTATAATTTACACGTTACGAGTGTGTTCGAAGAGGGCATTTGTGGGGATTTCGACAAAAAAAAAATCTGTTTTAGTGAAAAACATGTTGACATAACCACCAGCATCAGAATCTGTATTAATTATAATTAATTCAAACATACCGTCTGCTCAGGTGGTTTGCTAAACCCTTACAGATGACCAGTTCGAGGGGGGAAAGCATTAAAATGAAGTAAAATCTATCATACAGTCTTGTATCTATTCTGACGTCTAGACACACTCACTGCATAAGAAGTAAACACACTGCACGCATCCATTGTATCAGATGTCTGCACCAGCACGTTACAACTCATAACCGGAAAGACGCGCACGCAGTGGACAGCGCTGTTATCGAGATTTCCGGGGGGGAAGGAGCTGCAGTACGCGCGCCCCCGAGTGGATCTCCTCGGAACTATTTTTATATTTAAATGTAATAGACATCTCTAGTCAATTAAAACGCCTTTATTAACATTATAATGAAAAAATGCAAATGTGAGTACATTTTGAAATGTGATTTTTTTAATGTAAGTAATGTAATCTAGTAAGAAATGTGATTTAGATTATGAACTATCCTAAACTTTGCTAAATTACTTTAAAATGGTATATAAACCTGTTTAGTGTATTTTAAACACATTAACTTGTACTATTACAAATATTTTTCATTCATTTATGATGAACAAATACATATACATTTAATTATTTTATATGAAAACTTTGTAATTGTGATCGTGAGGGTAAAAGTAAACATGCAATGTAAGCATAAGATCCATACAATTGCAATGACATGGACTGTTATCCTTATAATAAAAATGACTATACATTTTTTTCTGTAGTCGTCATACAACTTTATTAGTGCAAAATAATGATAACTGAGGTCCAGTCTTATAGGCTGTTCATTGCAGACACACCCTGTGTATGAAGTACAGCCTCCTTTACACTGTATAAATAAACATCCATCAGATGTGAAGGATCCAGAGGCTCTTCCACTGAGGACCTTCAGTTTGAGGTATCTGTAAATTACAGCATTATAAATATACTTATACACTAATGTTTCTTTATTATACATTTAATTATGAAATGCATTTACTGATTTTACTGAAAATTATAAACATACATTTACTGAACTCTACTGAAATGTATAGATTTTTAGGCTGTTTCTTTATTTGTCGTCCAAACTTGTATTATACAGAAATGCCAACATAAAGAAAGATGAGAAAATCAAGAAACATTTGAAAATTCTGCTTCTGGATTGAATCTATTATTAATTTGTATTAGTTATGTGTTTGAATATAATGTTAGGATTTGTTTTTATAAGTACGTCAAGGTTCATCCATGCTAAATATGATAAAAAAGGCTGTACAAATTGCAATTAAATTGTATTGTTTTTGATTGAAAAAACCCCTCTGCTCTCACTAAGAACAAACAACTGGCACCCCAGTCAATTGATATGAGCAAAATATTTTTGAAGTATATTTCCACTGATATCTTCTAGTTTTTAATTGCTACTGGATTTGGAAACATTCAATTGTTAAAGAATAACCTTCGGTTTTACAGGGTTATGAGAAACACAAAGACAGAACTCACTAGTATTCCATCAGAATAAATATAACCTGTGATTTGTGGCAAAAAGCTTTACAAAAACTAGGAAATGGCTGTAAGAACATCAAACACTGAAAAAGCCCATCTTCAAGATCAGGTTAACAAGTAAAAAATCCAGTGAACTGGAACTAAAATGTATAAATCAGCCTGGATAAGGACCTAGAGTAATAAATATAAGAATCAGGCTAGAGAATTGTATTAGTTTATCAAAACTACAATCCGACATCACATCATAACAAAATATTCGAAAGGGTTTCAAGAAAAAAAAGGCTCTAATCCGAAAACAAACATGAGCATCTTAAGATCTGTAGTTCATTTTATGAAGAAAAAAAAAGATCATAAAAATTCACAACCTTCTTTGCTCATATTTACTAAGGGTGCCAACATTAGTGCACTGTAACTATAAATTGTAAATCCAGAAAAACTGAATTTCCAAGTGATCTTTTCTTAAATGTACATTATATTAATACTGTTTAACATAGTAATAAAAACAGCAGACATGAATCCTGTTGTTTTTGTAACATTTTGCCATTTACATGTTGTTATTTTTCCATGATCTACATGCACGTATTTAAAGTATGAATGTTTAATTTAAAATATATATATTTTTACAAAGGTTTTTGCCATGGGTGCCACAAGACTCTGTTTGCTGCTCTTCTTTTTCTTCTTGGCAAGCGTCTCTTCTGTGAGAAGATTTACATATATAACAAAACCTAACAATGTGAGAAAACTTAACAATATTGATGACTTGAGAAACACTGAATATGCCAACGCTCCGCCACGTCATGGACGCATGTTATTGTTCTGGTTTGCCCAACAAGTGCGTTTTAATCAAAACGACATGTATTTGAATTTTGACCCTCGAGATGGTTACTATGGATTTCACTTGCATGAAAACATTGAGGGTGTTCTCCCCTTACTGGACAGTGAAGAGAGTTATTATTCTGTTGGTAATCTAAATTATCCAGGAGCCAGTGTTTTGCCAGATTTTGTGCGCAGAAATTACATAAACTATGGAGAACCAGAAGCAAACATGGACAGGCTTATGGTTGTGTTGGACCACAGAAGTTCAAACAGGATAGTCAGAGTGTATATTACAGCACATAACCGAAACAGAAGAGACTTTAATCCTGCTGACACTTATGAGATTGACTCTGATCTGATCTCACATATCAAACAAATTTATTGCAGACATAATATTGTGTACTATGATATACATAGATGCCGTCTGTTTCTCTTAGACTCAGGATATAACAACAATTACTGTTTTTTAAACAGATATAAACGTTCATCTGATTCCCAGTTGAATGCCGATGACCAAATTGAACTACAGATTAAAACAACTGAACAAGGTTATGCAAAACTCACATGGGACAATATACCTGATTACTTAATAGAAAAAGAATCTGGAGATTTAGGAACAAACCTATACATTGATATTTACCAAAACATTTACTCCAGTGATCCTAATGAAGATATGAAGTGGGAGAGGAAACAATACTTCAATATTGATCAATCATCTGGGGCTTCAGATACCTCTATCTTAATGAATGCTGGACTCCAACCCCAACTAAGACTGAAAGGGTTATACCCCAAAAATGTCTTCTGGTATGGCCCAGAGTTTGATGGAGCTAATAAAGTTCTCCCCATCAGAATAAGAGGAAATGATGCAAGTCTGCAGCTCATTGCTAAAGACGGAAAAGCCTGTGCTCAACTCTACATCAAGAAAACCTTCAGCAACTGGAAAACTGTATTGACTAATTCATGGGTGGGTTTCTATAAGAGTTCACTGGATGGAAATAAAGACTATTACACATATCAGAATGCTAGGGAGTTTGTAATGATTGACAGCACTACTACTGGTGATCATAATACTTACCAGTACAAGTCCAGTTTATCAATTGCTCCGGGAGTTCAAATCCGTTTCCTGCTGGAAAACAACTATGACAATGTTCTGGCCAAAACTACACCCTGGGAAATAGATGAAGAATCAGTTTGCACCAATGAGATCTATTTGCCTGAACTCTCATCGTCCTGGTTTTTTCCAGAATTCTTTTATGAACCAGATTTTTATGATGCAAACAATATTGTCCCTGTTAAAATAGCGCAGTATAACGCTGGTCTGCAGCTCATCACTAAAGAAGGTAAAGCTTGTGCTCGGCTTTATATCAAGAAGAGCTTCACATATTGGAAAGAAATGTTCAAGGACTCATGGGTGGGGTTTTACAAGAGTTATCAAAAGAGTGACAAAAAGTATGAAGAATATCAAAATGTTGTGGATTTTGAAAAGATGAAGGATGGGACTGATAATTTTGATATTTATCAGTACAAATCTAGTTTGGTTATTGCACCTGGAGTGCAGATTCGTTTCTTTCAGAATCAAGGGTATGATTACAAACTACTAATTCAGTCCTGGGTGAGTGATTAAAAACTCACAATATGAAATCAGGTTATGACAAATCATAAAAGCTTCAGAGCTGCAAAACATAATTATAAGACTCATGTAAGCTCTTCCTAGCTTAACATAAATGTTATGATTTATAACAATCTGCTGTTTGTATCCTGTTACGTATGATAATTCACATTGTTCAAACAGCGTTAATCACATGTCTGTACTAAAAAAGATTTTTTTGTATAAATACAGTAAAACAAAAAAAGCTGTTTGTACTGTACCATTTACATGTTGCCTAGCCTATTAAAAAAATAAATAATTCAAAACAAGTTGTTTGTTCTTTTGACTTGACAGCTTCACTGTAAGGAAAATAAACTAACTATAGTTCACTCCCCAAATCCAGAAGCTTGTTTTCCTCATCAATACTTACACCAACCCTAACCTTACAGTCTACTAATACTCTAATGAGTATTAGTAATATCTGTAATAATATCTGTAGTATAATAAATATAATTAGCACACTACTCCAGCACAATACGGCCCACAACCAGAAGGATATGCACGCAGTGGAGCTGCAGAATGCATGCCCTCAAGTATAACAATTGTAATGTGGAATAATATAGTATAATTTTCTGGTATAATATTTATATTTATATAATATAAATAAGGCTGCACGGTGGCGCAGTGAGTAGCACGATCGCCTCACAGCAAGAAGGTTGCTGGTTCGAGCCCCGGCTGGGTCAATTGGCATTTCTGTGTGGAGTTTGCAAGTTCTCCCCGTGTTTGCGTGGGTTTCCTCCGGGTGCTCCGGTTTCCCCCACAGTCCAAAGACATGCGGTATAGGTGAATTGGGTAGGCTAAATTGTCCGTAGTGTATGTGTGTGAATGAGTGTGTGTGGATGTTTCCCAGAGATGGGTTGCAGCTGGAAGGGCATCCACTGTGTAAAACATATGCTGGATAAGTTGGCGGTTCATTCCGCTGTGGCGACCCCAGATTAATAAAGGGACTAAGCAGAAAAGAAAATGAATGAATGAGTAATATAAATATAGGGCTGCACGGTGGTGCAGTGGGTAGCTCAATCGCCTCACAGCAAGAAGGTTACTGGTTCGAGCCCCGGCTGGGTCAGTTGGCATTTCTGTGTGGAGTTTGCATGTTCTCCCAGTGTTTGCGTGGGTTTCCTCCGGGTGCTCCGGTTTCCCCCACAAATCCAAAGACATGCATTACAGGTGAATTGGGTAAGCTAAATTGTCCATTGTCTATGAATGTGAATAAGTGTGTATGGATGTTTCCCAGTGATGGGTTGCAGCTGGAAGGGCATCTGCTGCGTAGAACATATTCTGGATAAGTTGGCAGTTCATTCCGCTGTGGCGACCCCAGATTAATAAAGGGACTAAGCCGAAAAGAAAATGAATGAATGAATAATATAAATATAGAATAAAATAATATAATATCATATCTATTTTACACTGATTAAAAATATTAGTAACACTTTCTATGAAAATCATGCTTATAATAAATTATAACTAATTTTATAATTATTTTATCATTTTATAAATGTATTTTTAAAGACACAACAAACATTATACTTCATTAAAATGACAGTTGTAGCTACACAATAATAATTATTATTATTAGTAGTAGTAGTAGTACTATTATTGTGTATTACTTATTACGTTAAGCCACCAACTATACATTTATAAAGGTTAATAACTGGATTATATTGTAGCGGTCTGACTGGGTAGGGGTGCCAACCTAAAATAAAAATACATATTTATAAAGTCAGTGCTACATAGGATATACTAGTAGTCCAGTAGCCCTAGTAACCCTTTATAGAGCTAAAGACAAAAAAAAATCAAATAGGACAAAACCAGTTTAAATTGCATTCTAATATTATTCAATTTGCCCTCCTTACAACATCAAAAAATAAGAATGTCACTTCATACGTATTTTACAACACAACAAAACAATTCAAACCCACCCCAAACATACATATGAATAATTAAACACAATCAAATACACAAAACAACAACGACAAAAATAAAGAGGTACCTCTGTCTACTTGAAAATAATGTCCAATTAAAGACATAATTTACAAAGATTAAACCACTGATTTACATCAAATCGTTAGAACATGATTACATTCACTACCGTCACACAGGGATTTCATATAAACAATTCAAACCTTTCAATAATTAATGCAGTTCAAGTAATTCAGATCTTTAAACAATTCAATGATTCACTCAGTTCAAACAGTTCAATGACTCACTCGGTAGTAGTAGTTCGATTGCTCACAAATTCAGTTCAAACAGTTCAATGATTCACTCAGTTCTAGTAGTTCGATCGCTCACAGATTCAGTTCAAACAGCTCAATGATTCACTCGTTCTAGTAGTTCGATTGCTCACAAATTCAGTTCAAACAGCTCAATGATTCACTCGTTCTAGTAGTTTGATCGCTCACAGATTCAGTTCAAACAGCTCAATGATTCACTCATTCTAGTAGTCGATTGCTCACAAATTCAGTTCAAGCAGCTCAATGATTCACTCGTTTTAGTAGTTCGATCGCTCACAGATTCAGTTCAAACAGCTCAATGATTCACTCGTTCTAGTAGTCGATTGCTCACAAATTCAGTTCAAACAGCTCAATGATTCACTCGTTCTAGTAGTTCGATCGCTCACAGATTCAGTTCAAACAGCTCAATGATTCTCTCGTTCTAGTA
>CAIGQW010056815.1:450854-462543 GCA_903798125.1 Danio choprae
GCTCACAGATTCAGTTCAAACAGCTCAATGATTCTCTCGTTCTAGTAGTTTGATTGCTCACAGATTCAGTTCAAACAGCTCAATGATTTTACATGAATAAATCACTTTATTTTGAAAACGGACAGCTCTTTAACTCAGAAGGCAGACTTTATATTTATTCAGATTTCTTACAGAAGTTTAACATTCCTGCTACTGCTAGTAAATATGCCATTGTTGTAAACTCCATCCCTTCTGGCGTGTTTGTTCTAATGCAAGGTGTCACACTCCCATGGCCATACACTCACTCTCTGAATTGAATCGACACAGTGGTTGGAAGTGTGTGTTTTTCAGCAGACCAACAGAAAAATAACTAAAATCAGAGGCCTCTTCCAGAGAGAGATAATAACAATCCCTTATGTAATACCTTATTGGAACAACACTGTTGAAAACATTCCATGGGAGAAAGTATGGACTTTGCCTCACAAGCATCTGATTAGTAATAAAGTAAAAGAAGTAACATTTAAATTAATTCACAAATGTTATCCTACTAAGGCCTGTTTTCAGAAATATAAGTCTGACATTGATGTGAACTGCTCCTTTTGTCACTCTTCGGAGGAAAACCTTGTTCTAGCAGTGTTCCTACACAGAGAGATTCTGGTCAGATCTGTTGGTGGTTATTCAATCTTATGTTATGAGTGACTTTTCCTTTTCTTTTAAAGATATTTTCTTTGGGTTGTTTGACGATTAAAGAAAACTTGGAAAAAGTGTATCTAATTAATTTATGTACTCTATTAGCCAAGTTTCATATTCACACACAGAAGTTTAGTGGCTCTAAAGCTTTTTTTGATCTATTCAAAATCGACCTAGACCAATATTTGGAAACTGTCCAGCACTCTTTTAATCCAAAAGCAATGAAAACTCCTTTGTGTCTCTTTAAGGTGTAACTTAATTTCTTTAGTTTTATTTATGTTACCCTGGCGTTTGTTTGTCTTTGTGTTTATATTTCTGTGCACTTTCTCATTTATTTGTATTATTTGTCTCTATGTATGTAATTGTAGTTGATCTACCTCTTTACTTTACTAATAAAAATAAATAAATAAAAAAAACAGCTCAATGATTCACTTGATTCTAGTAGTTCTCTTTTCACACGATTCGACTGGTACAGGCATCCGGAAAGTATTCATAGCGGTTCACTTTTTCCACATTTTTAAATGTTACAGCCTTATTCAAAAATGGATTAAATTCATTTATTTTCTCAAAATTCTACACACAATACCCCATAATGACCATGTGATAAAAGATTTTTTACATAATTAATTTCGTTTGTTAACCAAGATTTGTTTGAAAACTATTTCCAAATTTAGTTCTGATTTCCAGCAAACAAATAAATGAGCAATAATAACAAAGTGTGGGCAAAAAACGGAGTTATATCCAAACACGTCCTATGCCCCATATGGCCCAAAACCTGACAGGTGGACAAATCTAAACTTGTTTTTAATAAAACAAATATAAATATGCATATAATAAATAATACTACTAATAATAATAACATTATACAAAAGCAAGTTGTCATGAATAAACTGAAAAAAGCCCCCCGAGATGAAGAAGGCATGGAGGCAGTGGTTTTTATATTTATGTAGAAAGTAAGAGTTTTTGTAATATTTTATTCCTTTCATTCTTTTTCATTTGTGAAAATATTTGCATATTGCAGTACATCCTGCATGTTTTAAGCAATGTGTAAGCGAGGCGCACAACTAGTCTATTCCACTGTCTATTTTAGTTTCCTCAAAATAGCAACGCCAACAATGCACCTTAACACACCTCTTTTCTAGACCGGAACACCCATGAGTCCACAAAGAGGCGCAAATGGATAAAAAAATTAAGCTTGCGCTGGTCTGAAAATAGCAACATGTCGGGGCAAACACTTCTTGTGCCTTATTGCTCTGGGTGTATGATAGGGCCCTTGCTATTAACATGGCGGACTTTGTAAGTGGAAAAACTGAACAGTTTACTAGTGAGAAAACAGTTAAATAAATAAATAATCTGCACCAAGGATAAAGAATGAGCCTCCTCCATTCGGCCTCTTTACTTTCTCTTTCTCTTTCTTTTGTGGATAAGGAAACAGTGTTGTTGACTGATGCACACTGCTGAAGACATCCATTAGCCTACATATTTTATTTCGTTTGTTTAGCGCAAAGATTTGTTTCAAAACTATTTCTAAATTCAGTTCTAATTTCCAGCAAATAAATAAATTAACAATAACAACGAAGTGTGGTCAATTATATCCAAACACACGTCCTATGCCCCACATGGTCCAAAACCTGTCAGGTGGACAAATCTAAGCTTGTTTTTAATAAAACAAAAATAAATATGCATAAAATAAATAATACTAATAATACCGACAATATGCTACAGTTTTTAATTTAAAACTTGAACATATTTTTTTAAAAAAATTCTAATGATAAATGATGTAATACATTTCTCTCCTAAAAATTTGTAATTTTATCAGATTTCTTTATTCTAAATCTTTAGGAAAATTTTTTGGTACATCAAAAAGTGTGGTTATGATGACCATCCGACAAGCTCATCCAGCAAAAAATAGTGCTTAAAATGTCACCAAAATGCAGTATTTCAATCTCATAATTAAATATAGAAAATGAAGCAAATAACTGTAAAAAGGTCCAGTTTTTGAGCAAAAGGAACCACCCTTTTCAACAGGCTGGCTACGGGCCTGCACAGCAAACAAATGTCATTTCTATATTACAAAAAAAATATTTCAGGCATGTCACATGATTTAAGTTGATTGAATATTTAGTATTTGTTTCAAGATTAGAAAGCCAAGGGTGTAGGTTTGCACTTGACATTGGTGGGGATGGGTGAATCAAACACATAAAATGATGGTCAATCCACAAAAATGGCCATCAATCAAAATACATATGACTGTCCAATTCCAAATCTTACACATCTCTAATAGGTAGATTGAACATGACCTGGAGAGTGACATCCAAACTGGAGAAATGTTGTCAGTAGTTTCATAAAAACATCCAACATCCTTGTTATTATTAAAGAGGAACTTGTGTTCCTCTTCTGTAAAACGAAGAAAAAGAAGAGTATGTAAAAAATCCTCCAGTAAGCAGGTCCTTATTCCTTAATAAATCTGACAGGGTAATAATGACCCCATGCATGATGTGGAGCTTGCACAGAAGCTGTGTAGATCTCACACTGAACTCAGTATAAGATTCATTTCCTTGTGCATTATAACATGCAGTATATTCACTACCAATAATTGCTTGCCCCATTAAAACCTTCACAACTGCCTTAATCCTTTTTGACATTAATTCAATAAAGATTTTGAGATTTAGGTCATATTGACATGATTATATGACTCAGTAACTGCACATCCATGATATGAATCTCCTATTCCTTCACATCCCAAAGGATCTCTTTTGGACTGAGATGCGGTGAACATCGAATTCACTTCAAAACTGTACAATGAGTTCACTGGAGATAAATTTTAACAAAACCAAGGAGATGGCAGACAGCAGGAATAAACTAGTTCAACATCATGGGAGCTCCAACGTGTGTCTGGAACCAGACATATGGGAGTACGTCAGACGACCTATCACTCTGAAGAGTAAGAAAACGGGCCAATGAATGGCAAATGAATTGGCAGAGCTCAGCTCCACAGCTGATACTGATTAGTCATTAGCGCCTATATCAGTGCCTGCTGAGGAGCGAGCGTCTAGAATTTAGCTTCAGAGCCTCTCAGAGACTCTATCTGCCAACCTGATTTCAAGACTGAAACCAGTTTACTCAACAGTGTGGGAGAAGACGCAATAGCGGCGGTTGAGCTGGGCCTTCCTGGCCCCTGGGCGTTTCGCTGGTGTGCACAAAAGAGCAGTTTCCATTAAAAGAGCAGATTCCCTAAGAGAGCAACAGTCAATCAACACGTCTTTGTCAAGACGCTGTTTTGACTGTGAGTTTCTGGATGCAGTGGTTCCTATCTCCGGATGATGGGCACGGGTATCGCATCACCGGTCTGGGGGTCCAGCATGTTGATTAGATGCTGGCGGACAGCTCATGCTCTCATTGTGAGGGCATGGCTGTTGCACAGCTGAGATCGCGGCTTCCAAGCCAGCCCCATTGCTCCCTGTGAAAGCGGTTAGTATGCGGGCAAATCTGAGGATCACAGTGGGGGTTTATCCATCACCTCCGGGCTCGCGGACGCCACTCCTCCAAAGTGCGCCCCATCCAAGCTTTCATTCCGACATCGGAGGGTGAGCTGTCATGACAGACCGGGCACGCTTCCATCCTACGGGGTGCAATGCGTGGTCACGGTTCTCGAATCAGACATGATGGCTGCGCTTCCTGGGCTGCTTTGGCAGTGTGGCTGGAGATGGCTTGTCCCCCAGTCTCACCGCTGGACCGACTAGTGGGTGTGACGTGCAGGCTGATGTAAGGTGAATCTTTCAGCTCTCATCCCCTTCTTCCCAGGGCCGCACAGCAAGCACACGCTGGCATAGAGGGCTTTTTTCTCCGCCCGGTGTTCGTGCGCTTCCGTCTTCACCTCCCCTGATGGAGAGGTGGTCAGTGGGTACGAAGCTAAGACCCCCGTCCAAGGCGGGTGGGTTATCTGTGTCTCTCATGGCCAAAGCCCACACCGCTGCGGGCCATGCCGCTTCTGCCCTGCACCACGGCCACCTGGCTGTGCTGCACAGGGGCGGTTCTTCCCCAGGCTCATAACCTTCAAGTAAGCTTTGGTGCACTTCGCCACAGGCTTTGAGAGCACCAGAGGACGAGCTCCTTTCTCGCACTTCCAGCCTCTCCGCGGGATCCTGGGAGGAAGGTAAGAGTCAATTTCTTAGTTTCAGTTCTTCCTCAGGATGCTCCGCTTCTCGGGGTGTGCACTCGGCCAGCACGGCCAGCACGGCTGCGGTAGCGCATGTCAGCCATTTGGGTGATGTGCACTACCGACTGCATGTCTCAGCTCACTCGCCATCTGCTTCACCGGAGTCATGCGGCTTAATAGCTGCGTGCCATTCATATCCCGTACGAGCTCTCCGTGCCAGCTTACACGCTTTCCTGCTGCTTCTTCGAGCGGCCCTCTGGTAGCTGCTTTTCCTGCTCTGCACGAATGCGCTGGCTCTCAGCTGGCCCTGGGTTTACGCAATATGCATTTATCCCCAGTGAGCCTGTGCGCACAGACAAGGTCGGGAAGACGAGGAGAGGGTCTCGCTGGTTGCACCTCCTTGACCCAACTGGACCCGAGTTTCCGGACTCACACTCCTTGTGATGGCTCTCCCTGACGAATTCCCCGGAAGAAGCACTCCTTTTTCTGGGACGGGCACCCTTTGGCACCCACGCAGGGTTCTAGAACCCCCATGGAGGTTTCTAGACAGAGCGCGGTGGACTTAGGTGACCTATCAGTAGATGATTAACACCGTCACTCAGGCTAGAGCACCCTGTATAGGCAAGCCTATGTCCTGTAGTGAAGTCTATTCGTTGTGTGGAGCTCTTCTCTCTTTCTCTCTGAGAAAAACCCCGGACATGCCAGATTAGTGTTGTGTTTTCTTCCTTCAGGATAGCTGGAGCACAGGCTGTCACCCTCCACACTGAAAGTTTGGCGTGCTGCCATCCCCACTCTCTGTGGAGCGGCGGATGGTAGCGCGCTGGGAAAGCATCATTCAGGAGGGTTAGGATTCCGGTGGCATTTTCGGTCAGCAAACCGTGCAAGGAATTCGGACCGGCCTACTCTCACATTTACCTGAGACCCTGGTTCAGCTTGTGCCAAGGTTCCTACCACCCCTTTTAATATTAGGTAGTGAGCCTGCAAGCGTTGTCTGCGGAGGAGGCAGACCCGGCCCTTTCATTGCTATGTCTGCGCACTGCGCTTAATGTGACACGCGTCTCTAAGCAGCTCTTTTCTGTTATGATCAGCATAAGGGAGATGCTGTATCAAAGCAGAGGTTGGTCCATTTGGTAGCTTATGCCATCGCCCTCGTTTCATGTGCCAGGGCTGTGTCCTCCAAGAAATAGAGCACACTTAAAAAACAAAAACAAAAACAACAAAAAAAAAGGGGTGCCTCCTTTTTGGCGTGAGTACACAGCACCTCGTAACAGATTATGTAGAGCTGCGGGTTAGGTGACACCTAACACAAATTAAGCTCGGCGTCAAAAATGCTTGCTGCGCCATGCTCCCTAACCCGGAGATACGTGCGCTTTTTCTATTCTGCTAGTAAGTTTCCCGCTTGGCGAACCCTCGAGAATTCCTCAGAGGCCCCCAGTACCCGGCTCAGTGGAGGAGACGGGTGTCTGGCTCAGTGTGATGTCTGGTATGCCCACTCTTGGTCTACCCACATGTTGAGGTTCGGTGCCAGCTATGCACGGTCCCGGATGGCGATCCCATATGCTTATTTCAGCCACGGAGTGTTCCCCCTGACCAGGCGGACCTGTATCCTCCCTACCCGCTAACCAGCTTATCATATGTAGCACCCCCCCCCTCATTGGGGCTAGTCCATATGCTCTATTACCATCAAGTCTCCCCTCTTGGGTAGCAGGTGGTCTCCACAGCGTCCTTCAACTTCGGACGCTGGCACACCTCCCAACGTACTGTTATATTTGTAAAACTCCCTAGAATATATTAGCTAGGTAAAAGCACATTACGACCCCCGATCTAAATTCTATTCATTATTCCCATGTAATGGTAATTTTTTGGGCCTAGGGGACGTTGGAAGGTGCTCACGCTACGCTTGCCAAACTGCACATCAGGAGAGTGACGAAGTTAGCTGCTGTGGCGTTTTCCATACACTCTCCCATATGTCTGGTTCCAGACACAAGTTGGAATTCCCATGATGGGAAATATATAGACTATTTCTTGATCCCAAAGAATTATCTCATTCTCATCTAATGCAGCAGAAATTAAAGTGTTAAAATCAAACTACTGCATGGATATGAGAGCTAAGGGCTTAATTTTAATTAAGCAAAAACAAAAGGCTCACTAGAAAAAGAATACATTGACATTGCATTTGCATTTAAATATTTAGTACTTTTAACCAAGAGTTCACTAGATAAAAATGATGACTATGACACACATCAGTATGCTGTGAGATCTGAAGTGTTTGAATGCATTTCCAATGAGGATTATAATATTTTCCAGTACAAATATAGTTTGCCTATTGCTCCAGGAGTACAAATTCTTTTCCTGAAAACATTGTTGTTGGAAAACAATTATAGTAATGTTCTGGACAAGCTACGCCCTGAGAAAGGGATGAAGAATCAGTTTGTAATGAAAGAAAGAGTCTGCTTTATCTCTTACCACACTGGTCTCTTCCAGAATTCTGCTTTTCTAAAATTATGTTAAAATTAATATAAATTAACCATTACAAATAACAAATAACCACCACTTTAAAAATTTAATATAAAACTTTTTAACACCAATTGGGTTTGTCCATATTTTATACAAAATCACCCAGCATTTATAATGGATTACAGGCAATAAATGGTCCATGCTACAGTTTAATGCACCATACAGTATTCCAGTTGTGACAAGCAAAACTCATATACTTATACTTATTCTACAATGTAAAAAATATCTGACTGTTAATTAAAAGTTGTGAATTGCATTATGGGACCTTTTGTTCTTTGGTTCTTTGCTCTGTTGACTTTCAATGATGCTGACAATTCAACTTTACAGTTTAACAATTTTAGTAGTTTGAAATAATATAATGTATAGGGCAGCACGGTGGCGCAGTGGGTAGCACAATAGCCCCACAGCAAGAAGGTCGCTGGTTCAAGCCTCGGCTGGGTCAGTTGGCATTTCTGTGTGGAGTTTGCATTTTCTCCCCGTGTTGGCGTGGGTTTCCTCCGGGTTCTCCAGTTTCCCCCACAAGTCCAAAGACATGCGGTACAGGTGAATTGGGTAAGCTAAATTGTCCGTAGTGTACGACTGTGAATGGGTGTGTGTGGATGTTTCCCAGTGATGGGTTGCAGCTGGAAGGGCATCTGCTGCATAAAATATATGCTGGATAAGTTGGCGGTTCATTCCACTGTGGCGACCCCAGATTAATAAAGAGACTAAGCCAAAAAGAAAATGAATGAATGAATATATATAATGTATAATAAACAATAAATGGAGAAATAAGTCTGAAATAACATAAAATGTACTGGCAGACAGTTTATTACAAGGTTTTTGTACCATAATCTATAACACCAACCCAGACAATATATCACTTTAAACTGTTAAACATGTTAAACTATTCAAAAAGGTTAAAAGTTGTTGGAAGAAATATCAAGGTCCCACAATGCACAAGCATCAATACATGGTGAAAAATATAACAAATAAAATCATGAATCACAAAATACAGAAAACTGCTAATTTACGGATATTTTTACAGAGCAGCAGTTATTTCCTAAAAGGCAGATTATTCTAGACACACCCAGTGTGTGAAGTTCAGCCTCCTTATAAATAAACACCCTCAATATGTGTAGGATACAGAGTCTCTTCCAATGAAGACCTTCAATCTGAGGTAGGATGACTTTACATCTCTAAATCTCTTGAGAGCTTACATGCATTCAGATTACAATTTGTGAATTACATTTAACGATATTTTAAAACATCTTTCATTCATTATAATAATAATCCATGTTTAGTCACACAAATGCCATTAAACTATTGACTTTACATTGTAACTTACAGTATAATAAATTAACCGAATTAAAATGAGAGGTTATGTCAGGATTTAGTTTATTCATATCTTATTATTTCTTTGAGAAATCACTTCTTAATGTGATATAACTGGCCCTTCAAACCATTGATCTGTTTAATGTTTCCTTAAAAATGCCACACAGTTTTAGCCCTTGTGCATACATTTTATAAACGTAAAGAAAGAAATGTAATAAATGTAAAATCTTAGAGTTATCACACAGTTAAAACTTTGCATAAAGTTGCACAATGCCATTTAGTTTAAAACAATCTGATAATTTCGCAAATACTGGCTGTCAAGCAGAATTTTATTATTAGTCTTGAATAATTTAACATTTCAATCATTAAAAACATCATTAGAAGCATTATCAGCAATCACAAAATGTTGTCACACAAAATTATCAGTATATATATATATATATAAGCCACTAAAATGTCCATAAAGATGCATAGGGGTTAAGAGCTTCCATAATATTGTGTAATAAAGTTATATATTGTAAGATCAGCTTTTTAAACTCAACTTTTTAATCTCAAATTCACATTTTATCATCATTAAATTGGTATCAGCTTATGATTAAAATTGTATCTGTGTGATTTGTTTTTCACAAAGGTTTTTTGCCATGACTGCCATGAGACTCTTGCTGCTCTTCTGTCTCGTCTTGCCGAGCGTGGCTTCTGTGAGAAAACTCAACAATATTGACGAACTGAAAAACATCACATATGCCAAATCTGCGCCACGTCATGGGCTCCAGCTGCTGTTCTGGTTTGCTCAAAAAGTCCTGAATGTCGACCAGAACAACAATCTCATCCTTGATTCAAATTTTGATCCCTCTAGGGATGACTTTGGATTCCACAAGTATGAAAATATCGAGCATATTCTCCCCTCGTTGGCTTCATGGGAGAGTTACTATTCGGTCGGCAATTTAAAATCTCCCGCAGCCAATGCATTACCAGCATATGTCCGAAAGTATTACAGAAACACCAATGTGCCTGAAAGAAACATGGACAGACTCATCGTCTCTGTGAAACAAAATAAACCAAACAAGATTCTCAAGGTGTTTATTACAGCTCATAACCTTCACAAGAGTGATTTTAATCCATCTGACACTTATGAGATTGATCCTGCACTGCTCTTGCAGATTGGAGACCCTCATAACTGCACTCTAGACGAGAACAATAAGTATGATATTTACTCAATCCCACATGATACAGAAGACGTAGTCTATGACAGATGCCTTAAGTTTCTGAAAGAGGCAGGATACAGCACCAGTGACTGTAAATACAGTCAGATCAGTCACCGAAAGAAACGCTCACCATATTTACAATGCAATACATATGAAGGAATCAAGCTAGACATAAAAGCAACCGCAGAAGGTTCCTCGAAACTCATATGGGACATTCCTACAAATATAATGGAAAACTCAAAGTATGTGCACATTGAAATTTGCCAGAACATTTATTCCAGTGTAACGAATGAAGTTCATACACACGTCAAGAAACGGTTCAATATTTATGAGTCTTCTGGGGCTTTAGATACTCATGTACTTCTGAACGATGGTCTCCAACCTCGAATGCGACTGTACCCATCCCTTTTCGATTATCAGTTTACCAACCCTTATATCTGGTATGGCCCAGAGTTTAATCAAGCTAATGGATTGTTGCCCACAGTTATAAAGGGGTATGATGCAAGTCTACAGCTCCACGTCATAGAGGGAAAAGCCTACGCTCGACTCTACATCAAGAAAACCTTCAGGAACTGGATGTCTGCATTTACTAAATCATGGGTGGGCTTTTACAAGAGTTCACTAGATAAAAATGATGACTATTTAACATACCAATATGCTGACAGGTTTCAAAAGATTGAAAACTACATTGTACACAAATATGATATTTACCAGTACACTTCCGATTTGCCCATTGCTCCAGGACTTCAAATCCGCTTCATGCTGGACAAAAAATATGACAAAGTTTTAGCACAAACTACACCCTGGGAGGGCGTTGAAACCCTGACGATGTTACCATTAGATTGCGCCGCGATAAACCCTGATCTTCTGCCTGAACTGTTATCAAATGGTCGCGAGCTATTCTATGGCCCAAGTTTGGATGATGCTGGTCTGCAGCTCTTTAGCAAAGACAGTAAAGCTTGTGCTCGGCTTTATATCAAGAAGACCTTCGCAGACTGGAAAGACGCCTTCTACTACTCATGGGTAGGGTTTTACACAAGTTCAAAAGATAAAAATGATGAGTATCAAACATATCAGTATGTCAGAAAGTTTGAAAAAATGGAGGAAGTTGATGAGAGCTATGAAGTTTATGAGTACAAATCCAGTCTGGACATTGTTCCTGGAGTGCAAATCCGTTTCATGTTGGACAAAAGTTCTGAAAAAGTATTAGTGCACACTAAACCCTGGAAGAGTGGTTAAAACGTGGTTGCAACAAACCATAAAAGCTTAAAGCTTTGATAATGTTGCACATTTCACTTCGATTTTTCGGAGAATTTACAAATATAAATTAACATCTGTTCTAATCTGCTGTTCCTGTCCTGATAAGAATGAGTTAATACATTGTTCAGAACATGTTAATCACAGATCTCTGAAATACTTAATTTGTCATTAACATTACAATTATTTCAGATATAAAAGATCAATTTTGATTACCTACTAATTTCAATTTCATTATAAAATATACTCTGTGGTATACTTCTTGTTGTATAACTTCCATTAAAAGGCATCAGATGAAAGTGAGTTGTCATTTCTTGATATTACACTGAACAAGCTAATTAAACGTGAATATCCATAGTCTACTTTCTCTACAATAAACTCACAAATGTAATGTTAACATGAAGAATTTAAAAAAACTGACATAGTGTACACGACTATATATATTACACAATTGTTGGTCAAAAGATTGTATTTATTGTAAATTGTTATTATTGTTGTTATTATTATTCACAATAATAACAATTATTATTATTATTATTATTATTATTATTATTATTATTATTATTAT
>CAIGQW010056815.1:480589-496666 GCA_903798125.1 Danio choprae
TAGTAGTAGTAGTAGTAGTAGTAGTAGTAGTAGTAGTAGTAGTAGTACTATAGTAATTTACTATACCGTAAACATAAACATTCTAAAATATATTCATCTCTGACAACAAATTTGCAACAACTCCGATGACAACTCTGATATAAACATTTTTAATAACAACAGATGACTGCCTTATTTAAATAATAAATGGAAATAAAATTAAAAACAATAGTCATTGCACTGTAAAACAAATGCTGGGTTCCACAAACCTGCTTTGTGTTAGGAAAAACATGAAGGAATTAAGTTAACTTATTAGTTTTGACTAATTTGGATGTTTTTATTTGGATGTTTTTCCAAGTAGATTGCCCGAAAACAATTAAGTTGCCCCCAAAAACTCAAGAAGTGTGTTGTTTCAGCTCATTTTAAATAAACAGTTTGAACAAACAGCAAATATGTTTTTTCATAGCATTTCATATTGATTTTCATAGTGTTCCTTAAACTGCAAGGTTTGATTCCCAAAGAAAGCTTGAACTTGTTTAAAATGCACACTGACAAATACATTAAAATAAATATCAAGGAAAAAACCTACGTGAAATATAATACTACAATATAAAAAACTACTAAAGTAATTTAAATAAATCAATACTAAAGTATTCATGTTCATACATACAATATCCTCAAACCAAAAGGTAAAAATTTTGGGCAAATATCCAGTCCTAAATTTGTTCTTTGTTCCTTTGACCTTCAGTTTGAACCTAAAGTCCGCCTGGAGTTTCCAACATTGTTTCTATCAATTCACCAATAGGAAACAATTCAAATACTCCAGTGTTCACTCTCTCTCTCTCTCTTTCAGGGAAGTAAACTAAATAAGCGTGTTCTGTATTTTCCCACAGGCCAGTTTTTCCTCTCTGCTTCTTCCTCGTTGCACCTTTATGAGTGACAGGCCAGATAACATCTCATTGCGGCTTCACTTTTATGTGTTGTTTTTTTTTTTTTGTTTGTACACATGTGCTACTGTTTACGTATGCTCATGGAAAGCCCAGTCTCGGTTTTTTCCCCTGAGTCCGTGTGCATATATACTCTCCTTACACCTGCCCTAATTCTCATCTGCCTCTTGCTCTGAACATCTCAAGCACACACAGACACAGACAGACGGACAGAGAGAAAATGAGTCGGATTTCAGCGTGTGTGATGGTCCTGACAATTGTGGCGCTGGGTTTACTGTGTACTGATGCTGCAGCTGTGTGTAAGTACATTTCCTCTGATTTCAGCACTCATTTTAGCTTTTATTGGAATAAGCATTTTGCTTCTCGGAGATGTCGATTTGATTAAAAAACTATAGGTTCATAATGGGAAACTTAAATATTGAATAAAACTATAAATATTTTAGGCTTTTTGTGGTGCTTTTTTCAATCTAAATAAAAAGACACCCACTTCTGTTGTATTTTGGTACTTTTGTTATGTTTCTTTTGTTAGTTTGGGTCTGTAGAATGAAGTTACAGTACACACGCGGCACATAAATGCTTGTTTCTAGTCCAAATATTGAAATATTCTTAAATCAAGAAGCATTTTCTGGACAAACAAAAAATATTGCCTTGTTTTCAGACATAATGTGCCAAAATTAAGTGAGTTTTTACTTAAACAAGCTAATAATCTGCCAATGGGGTACGCAAAATAATCCTGTTTTAAAATGATTTGGCTTTAAAAATCACTTTCTGAAAAAGATCATATGTTTTAACTTGTCTACAAAATGCTTTTTGATTTAAGAATTTTTAGATATTTGGACTAGAAACAAGACAGAAAAGGCAGGTTTTTCCTCAAAATTAGCACTTCAGTAGACTTAAATAGACGCCTTTTATTCTTTTTATTAATAATAATTAATTAATTATTCATATTATTGGCATAGACCCTTAATTATTATTAGACCACAGCTTTATTTATAACTAAATTATTAAACAGAGGGATAATACCCATTTTATTCAACAAAAATTGGGCAAATCTATTCATTTTCTGCCATTTCACAGTATTTCATGAATTACAGAGTTATAAAAAGAGATTCCCAAAACTTTAATACGTACAAAACTATATAATTTTTTGTGCAAAATGTATACAAATTATAAATAATTCCTTATTTGCATATTTAAATGTAACACTTTTGAAAGCCTGTAATACAACAAAAAAAGTTTGCATTTCTTAATCTAATCATTCGACTGTGAAAGTATAGCGATTATTTCCTTTGAAACATTATTTTAACCCTATTCACATCACAAAATAAACTCAATTTTTTGTTTTTTTTACAGCGTGTTGCAGAAAGTACACCAAAGGAATGATCCCGATGTCATTAATCAAAGGATATTCCATTCAGACCATTACAAGAAGCTGCCACATTAATGCTGTCATGTAAGTACTGCATTCCTCCTATATAGTGCATTATATACGATTAATCCCTTGATAAAAATGAGAAAAATGAACTGAAAGATGCTCTTTTTACCTGACAGATTCCACACAAACAGAGGCAAGAACATTTGCACAGACCCGTCCAAAGGCTGGGTGATGGAAATCATCCGTAAGCTGAGGTAAAGCTTGATTGCTGTGGATAAATAAATAATAATGAGCTGAAATGCATTGATTTTAATGCTTCTTTTCTGTCTTTCTGTTGTACAGGGAAAAGGTGCAAGCAATCAACAAAAAGAATTCCAAAGCTTAATTTGACAACTTCTGCGACTAAACAGATGTTACTACAATAATCTATTTCTTTATGAAATTTGATATCTTGGCATATTTTTACATGCTTTCATTTTATAGTGTTTGTTTGTTTGTTTGTTTGTGTGCTTAAAAAAAATATATCAATGCATTAAATTTAATTTTCTACTTAAAGTAAAACCTTGTCTTTTGCATTTATTTATTTACTATTTTAGTTTAACTTGTTAAAACAAATAATAAAAAAGTACAAATATTTTAATACTATATAGAAATAAAAATATTATATTATATTATATTATATTATATTATATTATATTATATTATTCATTCATTCATTTTCTTTTAAGCTTAGTCCCTTTATTAATCTGGGGTCGCCACAGCGGAATGAACCGCTAACTTATCCAGCATATGTTTTATGCAGCGGATGCCCTTCCAGCTGCAACCCATCACTGGGAAACATCCATACACACTCATTCACACTCATACACTATGGACAATTTAGCTTACCCAATTCAACTGTACCGCATGTTTTTGGACTTGTGGGGGAAACCGGAGCATCAGAGGAAACCCACGCGAACACGGGGAGAACATGCAAACTCCACACAGAAATGCCAACCGACCCAGCCGAGGCTCGAACGAGCGACCTTCTTGCTGTGAAGCAGTTGTGCTACCAACTGCGCCCCCGTGCTGCCATATTATATTATATTATATTATATTATATTATATTATATTATATTATATTATATCGGTTATTGTATAAAAAGAGGCCAGTTCATTTGAACAATGCTAAGGTGAAAAAACATCTCCCTGAATACTTGGGCATGTAAAAATTAATTTTGAATATTCATTCATTCATTTTCATTTCGGCTTAGTCCCTTTATTAATCTGGGGTCGCCATAATTTTGAATATTCAAATTCAAATTTAATTTGTCATGTACAGAGTCATACTACACAGTATGATATGCAGTGAAATGCATTAAATCAGCAGATGTAATAATGTAAATGATTATGTTAAATCGGCAGATGAAATAATATAATGTAAATGCTAATATTAAATGAGCTGATGAAATACAGTACATCTTGAATTATTTACCTAGACTTATTTGATGACACAAAGGAAGAGAAAAGAGTGAAAGTGCAGAGGAATTCATGTTGTAACACAAGAATGCGTGCTCATTTGAATAATGGCCAGTGATTGGCTGAAGTAGAGAGTTAATAAATGAGATACTAAAAACATTCCCCATGCATGCACGCTTTCATCTCTGGGAAATAACCTCATGCATCGTCTATGATGAAACACTGGAATGCAGCAGATCAGCTTCTTGGTTTAATAAACAAACCTTGAAAAATAATCTGTCAAATGAATACTTACACGCATTGTTCTTTTCCTGTATGGCGAACTTTATACAGACTAAAAAACACTCAAGACAGCCACATGGTGTCGCCCTCCTCTATAAAATAAAATATTGATTTTATTGACCCAGAAATTGTGGCAACAACGGAGCTAATAAATTTTATCTCTTTCATAATTGTTTAAACTGTTCCTTAAAGCTAGCAAAATGATGCATATCATTCAATAACCGTACTTTTTTAAAAATATAATATTTTTCTTGTTCTCTGACTGTGAAAAGGTTCTGGAAATTTCTGTACTTAAAAACTAAAAATAAATAAATAAGTAAATAAATAAATAAATAAATAAATAGAGAGAACGAGAAATGAAATGCATATGCCAATTCCTTGCAAACGTCATTTGGTGATTTATAATTTATAGGCCTACCCTAGATTGTTTAAGCAGGTTATGTGCATGGAGAAGGACGGATACGTGAGAAAAACACAAATAGGTCTACCAGAATGTTCAAAAATGATAATTCTGTCATAATTTACCTCATGTTGATGTAAACGGACGTTTTATTCTTCTTCTGTGAAACACAAAAATAGGAACATTGAAGATTAGCTTATCAGACATAGGCCTAAAGCATTCAAATATAAAATACCAAAAGGTCATTAAGTAGCCAACACTCACACACGTTTCCGTCTTTAGTAGCCTATAATAAAAACACTTCACACTGCAGAGGACTGATGGCCTCCAGACCTTAAATATATAGCTGAAACAATGACTTTATTCGAATAACCTTTCATGTTGACTTGGCTTGACTGAGAGGCATTTTGTAGCCATTTTGTACCCAAAAGCACACACTTCCTGAGGCTGAGTGGTTTAATTACCAGAGAAGCTCTTCAGTCAATCCGTGACTATAGCGATGACATCATTCGTCTCTGCACGGCTGCACAGAGGACTTCCTGCTGAATAATGAAGAAACACACACACGCACACGCACACACACACACACACAGGAATTCGGCAACAAAACAGCTCCACTCGCTCAGCTCTAATCTCTTCTTTTACGCAATCGCACGGCTAACTTCCCCTGCACATGAACTCAAACACGTATAGTGTAACTGCTGTTCACACGAGCCAAAATTCTTGTAGATAAAGACCTAAGAATGAGATAACTAGGCTATTTCAGGGTTCAAATCCCAGTTTATGCCTCACTGCAAGAAGGTCGCCGGTTCGAGCCTCGCCTGGGTCAGTTGGCATTTCTGTGTGGAGTTTGCATGTTCTCCCCGTGTTGGCGTGGGTTTCCTCCGGGTGCTCCGGTTTCCCCCACAATTCCAAAGACATGCACTATAGGTGAATTGGGTAAGCTAAATTGTACGTAGTGTGTGAGTGTGAATGAGTGTGTATGGATGTTTCCCAGTGATGGGTTGCAGCTGGAAAGGCATCCGCTGCGTAAAACATACGCTGGATAAGTTGGCGGTTCTTTCTGCTGTGGCGACCCCAAATTAATAAAGGGACTAAGACGAAATGAAAATGAATGAATGAATTATTGTCACATGATCAGACATGAGAGATTTAGAACTGATGTTGATAGATCATATGCTTTTAAAATCCAGGTGAAATCAAAACTTACCATGTTTGTTTTGCTAGCACACATTTTTATTCTTTAGATGAATAATTAAAACTTTAGATAATCTTCAACCAAAATCTGAGCATTTGCTCAGACTTTTGAGGAGTTTGATGACTTCAGCCACAATATTCTTAACCACGCCCCTTTTACCTTGAGTTTGCTACAAAGGAATGAAAGCCCTGCCATGAGGAAACGAAAGCCCTTAATATTCAGTTTCATTTGATATCATTCATTCATTCATTTTCTTTTCGGCTTAGTCCCTTTATTAATCTGGGGTCGCCACAGCGGAATGAACCGCCAACTTATCCAGCATATGTTTTACGCAGCGGATGCCCTTCCAGCCGCAACCCATCTCTGGGAAACATCCATACACACCCATTCACACACATACACTACGGACAATTTAGCTCACCCAATTCACCTGTACCGCATGTCTTTGGACTTGTGGGGGAAACCGGAGCACCCGGAGGAAACCCACGCCAACACAGGGAGAACATGCAAACTCCACACAGAAAGGCCAACTGACCGAGCCGAGGCTCGAACCAGCGATCAGCGACCTTCTTGCTGTGAGGCGAACGTGCTACCCACTGCGCCACTGTGAGGCCTCATTTGATATCAACATTCTGAAATAAAAGTCTCAGCATAACAGAGGCCAGCTAGTAAAGTGCTGTGCAGTTAAACCTCACTCCTCTGAACCTGAAAAGGTGCTCTAGTGACAGATGCTAAAAGCCATGGTCTTTAGCATCCTTGTTAGAGCTACCGGCTCCCATGCCAAGAGTCTCCGGTTTGATCCCAGCTCGAAACGGGTTGGGTTGTGTAGGACCGGCCGGGTTACATCAGCAACTTGCAGACTTTAAGGTATTCGGATTGTTGTTGTTGACGTTTTGTTTGATATTGTCCAAATTTAAGACAGGAAAAAAAAAACATAGCCAGCATATGCAATGGACATTGGGTTTTGCTCCTCTTTGATAGCTCTTTTGAAGGCGTCTTGCATAAAAACAGCTCAATATTTAACGAGGCTAACAGTTTTTCTTTACCAGAACGTTTCCAGAATGTTCTGTGTTGGTTTGCCTAAAGATTTCTTTATACATAGATACAGTAGATCGCTTCTGAACATTCCCTAAATTAATTTTTAAGTTGTTAAAAAAAAATCTCTGCAAAGTTCTGGGAAGATTAGGTTTTGGTTATCAAAAATAACATACAAAACATTAATTCCTATTTGGTTTCCTCAAAATAACCAAATGGGAACCAAACGGGAACCATAATGATCCATAAAAACATTAAGGGCGTATGTTTGCTGCATGCTTAAGATCCAAACCTGAACAATTTGTTTTGTTATATAAAATATAAATATTATTTACTATATTTTTACAAACTACTAAAAATGAGTCAAATTTCAACTCTTAAAGTGCAAGCAGCCACTGACCTTTTCTTTATCACCACAGTTTCAACTAGAAAAATGTTGGAGAAAAAAGTCTGACGGCCTGAGGGTGAAGAAATGAACAGCAAGTTTTTCATTTTTAGTTGAGCTATCCCTTTAACTTCTGTTTAAATAAGAAAAATAGACAAGTGTGCCTGTCAGGCCATGTAATGCTGAGAATAACTCAGAGGGACACTGTCGTTCTGCGTTACATTTGATTATTTCATTTACAGCTTCAGGCAAAGAGAGTCTGATCCCAGCGCAGTGGATTTGATGACTGCTGTGGCCCTCATGTTCCCCAAAACCACTATAGGACACAAAAAGAATCATAAAATCCTAATTTGTTGAGTTTATTGGGCTAACAGTTACGTATTACAGCACAGAGGACAATAAATCTTCATAGCATCTTCATAGCTCTGCAAAAGGTTTTACAGTGCTCTCTGTTTTGTAGTAATAAAATAACAAAACCCATTTAGAGCAACAACAAAAAAATCACTTTGCAGATCCTGAAAGGTCAGCCATTGAATATTAAGCATAAGGTTCATAATAATAAATAATAATAAGTATAATCTCCTTTATTTTTCTCCATGAATTGGGAAACTGATTCTTCATTGCAACTGATAAACATTTAAAGACAGACCTTTACACTTTATTAGTTGGAATCTGAGCAAAAGCTAAAAAATTACATTACCCATAATGCTGTATAAAATTCCACCAATCAGAGCAAAGAGTGGCAAAAGAAACACTATGGTTAAGCACTGTATATGACCATATATTTTATTTTCAAGAACAAGAACTGCTTATTAATGCACTCTATACCTTATGGTAAAAAATAATAATAATATTTCACATTTTGTATTTTTATGGTATTTCACCAACACACAAATAAAAATTAATTCATTCATTAATTAATTCATAATTTAATAAAAATAATTTAAATAAAATAAAGAAACACGGATATACATATTAAATAAATAAATACCTTTGTATCTTCACATTATTTGGCCATCATTTAATTGTAATAATAAAATATTTTTAATATAATAATTAAAATATCAATTTATATGAATTCTTATATAATTAAATAATTTAATATTTAATTTAATAAAATATTAATTTATGTTGTTATATAATTTAATAATTAAATTGATAAATAAAAAATATGTGGTTGTATTGAAGAATTTTATATTTTTATTTATCAAATTAAATCAAATAAAATTTTAAATATTAATATTTGATATAGCAAATAAAATAAAAAGTAAAGTCAAATATGGGTCAGTAAGTTTAAGAAATTAATGATTCTTTTGTTCAACGTTTTGATTAGTTATAAATACATTCATTAATGATTGAACTTATTTTTTATCATTAAATATATATAATCTTATTAAATTAATGGGATTAATCAGTATGTCACTTTAAAAATCAGGAGCAAAGCTGATAAGGCTTCTAATGCTCATCCATCACCTTATAACCTCATCCGCTTTACAGAGATACTTTGATAATAATAATGTAGTTGTTGTTTAAGACATGCTTATAGATAAAGTCACTCCTCGATGTTACTCCTGTTCGAGTTTTAAAAACAGAATCAGAATAAGACGACGAGACAACAAACACTCAAAACCAGGACAGAGACGCAGTGCACCACTGAGACTTTATTATTCAGGCATTTTACTCAGATAATGCTCCACTGAGAACACAGAGGAACGAGAGGTAGTCAAAGAAGCAGACGGGATTAGACAACGACTGCTGTCGTGCTGAAGTGTCTGGAGATTTTTCACAGCCAAGCTTTTTTTTGTTTGATGTCGGCAGAGATGCTCCATATCTCACACACATCCAGTAAAAAGTTGCACAAAACACACAGCAAACAGACACACAGCTGTCAGAGAGGACATATTCAGCAGCAACTGACATGTTAGGATCATTTATTCATTAATATAAAAATAACTGTGACAAAAAGTCTTCGGTTGCATGGGTATATTTGTAGGAATAGCCAATATAGTGTATGAGTTATAACTGCACTACCGGTCAAATGTTTGGGCTCATTCGGATTTTTAAAAGTTTTAAAATAAGCTTATTCTGTTCACTGAGCCTGCATTAATTTCATCAAAAATACAGTACAAATTGTGAAATGTTATTGCACTACAAAATAACTGTTCAAAAGTAGTTTATCATTTAATTTAATAATTTAGTCCAGTGGTTTTAAAGATGAATTTTCGCCTCACAGCAAGAAGGTCGCTGGTTCGAGTCCCAGCTGGGTCAGTTTCTGTGTGGAGTTTGCATGCTCTTCCCGTGTTGGCGTGGGTTTCCTCCAGGTGCTCCGGTTTACCCCACAAGTCCAAAGACATGCGGTACAGGTGAATTGGGTAAGCTAAATTGTCCGTAGTGTATGTGTGTGAATGGGTGTGTATGGATGTTTCCCAGTGATGGGTTGCAGCCGGAAGGGCATCCGCTGCGTAAAACATATGCTGGATAAGTTGCCGGTTCATTCCGCTGTGGCGACCCCAGATTAATAAAGGAACTAAGCCGAAAAAGAAAATGAATAAATGAATGAATTACTCCAGTCTTCAGAGTCACATGATCCTTCAGAAATCACTCTAATATTAATTATTATTATTGTTATTATTATTATTAATAATAATATTATTATTAATGGGTATGGTAGTAATAAAAGTAATAATGACTGGAGTAATAATTTCATGCAATAAAAAGCTCTTATTCAAATTTTTTATAAATATTTAACAATTTAACATTTTTTTTTTACATTTAATAAATACCGCCTTGATGAACAGAATAATTTTCTTTAAAAAAAAAACATGAAGAAAAAAAAAACTGACCCCAATCCTTTGACCGGTAGTGTGTTTCTATTTCTTTTATGCTAGAAATGATTAGAATATTAAATAAAGATCATGTTCCATTAAGACATGTTCTACATTTCCCACCATAGCTTTATTAAAACTTTTGATTAATAATATGCATTGCTAAGAACTTAAATTGGTGAAATTTAATTTAATTAAATTGAATTTTTCTCAATATTTAGTTTTTTTTAACCCTCAGATTCCAGATCTTCAAATCGTTTCTAGAATAGAATCTAAATCCTTTCAAATACAACAGTTTCAATAGATTTCAACAGAACCGACATCAATGAAAAGCTTAATTGTCAAACTTTTCTTCTATGGTTGTTTGTTTGTCCATAATTTCAGATCTCAAGTAAATTCTAATTGAGGTCAGTAAAAGAATCCTGGTTGCCTTTAATTTTTAATCTGAATCAAATTAACCTTATGAGTTCATTGAACTTATATTATGTTAAACTGACTTAAAACTGCTTGCTTAACATGATTAACTTAGTTTAATAAGTTGCAATGAACTAAAAACATATGCTGTCATGACTAATTAATCATATAATTTTTTACAGTGTAGGATATTAATTTAGGGCAGCACGGTGGCGCAGTGGGTAGCACAATCGCCTCACAGCAAGAAGGTCGCTGGTTCGAGCCCCGTGAGTTGGCGTTTCTGTGTGGAGTTTGCATGTTCACCCCGTGTTGGCGTGGGTTTCCTCCGGGCGCTCCGGTTTCCCCCACAAGTCCAAAGACATGCAGTATAGGTGAATTGGGTGGGCTAAATTGTCCGTGGTGTATGAGTGTGAATGGGTATGCGTGGATGTTTCCCAGTGATGGGTTGCAGCTGGAAGGGCATCCGCTGCATAAAACATATGCTGGATAAGTTGGTGGTTCATTCCGCTGTGGCGACCCCAGATTAATAAAGGGACTAAGCCGAAAAGAAAATGAATGAATGAATGATATTAATTTATTATTATTACACAACGATACATGCTTAAACTTTTGTGAAGATTTTTATTTAGCAAATAAAACAAAGTTAAACATTTATGCCCTAGTATCTTTTAAAAAAAAAAAATTATTATATATTTTTTATTAGAGGAAATTACAGAAGATTTATTCAAAGAAAATTTATTTTGGTAAGTTTTTTAACCAAAAAAAAATTATATTTAATTTAGCAGATAATTTTAATTAAATAAAAAAATTATAATACAAATAAAAATGAAAGTCAGTTTGGTTTGAAGAATTGATGTTTATTTTGGGAACAAATACAGTATTTGTTCAAAAGCTTGGGGTTAGTATGTTTTTTATAACTTTTGTATATAGCAAATAAAATAACATTTATTTGATTTAAATAATCGAATTAAAATACATTAAAAGCACAAACTCAGGCACAAAACAAACACAGCTGTCAGAGAGAACACAGGGGTTTTATTAATTATTAATAAACAATTATTCTCAATTAAATACCAATTGAGGTGAGAAGGGTTTTTTGACAAAAAAAACACAATACTTGATCATTAAAAAAAAAATAATAATAAATAAATAAACAAATATATATTTAGATAAATAAAGAAAAAATATATATAAATAAAAGTACTTAATGTAGTCTTTTTTAATTCAGAAAATAAATAAAATTATTTAAAATAAAACATTTATTCAAAAGCTTAAGGCTAGTTTTAAAACAAAAGATTTTTTAATTGATCACATATATTTAAATTAAATGTAAAAAATAATACAAACAATTTGAAGTCATTTAATGTTTTTAAAATCAACTTTTATTTTAGAAAAATACAATATTTGTTCAAAAGTTTGGGGTTATAAGCTTGTGTAAACATCTGTATGTTTCATATCAAATTAAAAATCTATATTTTAGTAACAAGATGAACATTTCATTTACCACATGCAGTTAATAATACAATAATAAATTTGGGGTTAGTACAGTTTTTTCAAATATAGTAAATTCATTAATGAAATGTGTTTGATTAAAAACTAAATTACATTAAAATAAAGAAAGGCACACACACACACAGCAAACAGACATACACACACACACACACACACACACACACACACACACACACACACACACACACACACACACACACCCCCACACACACACACACACACACATTTACACAACCACCAATTAGATGCAGAAGGAAGCAGTCAGAACGGCTGCTGCTATTTGCGTCTTCCTTGAAGAACTGCAGATCCGCGAGGATGAGAGCGGCAGAAGAAAGCGAAAGGAAAGCTGATCTCCGCTGTACTGGCGTCGAGTGTGAGGAACGCTGGCTGGAATCTGGGCCACAGTTACATTCATTGTTCAGAGAGCTGTTACAAAACTAAACCCACCGACAGCAATGAATGTTGATTATGACCTTTGAAGAACTGAAGGTTTGTAGATGGAGGTGGGCATGGTTAATTGAGGATTTAAAAAGGGGGAGTGGCTAAGTGATGCAGAAGAGTGGGCGTGGCTATGGATGATTAGGGATTATCATTCAGAAATGATAATCCCTAATCCAGGGACGTCAAACTCATTTTCCCTGAGGACCACTTCAGCATTATGACTGCAGAATGTTATTGTATGACTATAACTGTATAAATGTTACTACCAGGGTGCGAATTACAGGGGAGGATTTAGGGGATTGACCCTAATTAACGCTTGATTCCCCCTGAAGGACGTCAAAACAAGACATATAGGGGGGGTCAGCCCTTTAATAGTGAGAAATAGTTTTCTCTAATCTGTATCTTAAATAATTAAAATAATAGATAATCTAAATATACATTGGTTCATACCATTGTGAATGCGAGAAAAAAATCTTTCTGAAACCGGCAGATCTAGAGCACCGATAGACATCATAAGGGTTCACAAGAAAAATAATAAAAATGTAAAATAGCCTGAAAGTAAAGTCAAATTAGATGCACAGTTTGTAAAATTTGACCCACAGGAACCACTGAAATAGCTAATGAGAAGTATGTTTTATTAATAAATTAGATGTAATTTAAATACATACATACATATACTCAGCATGTATTACACAAACTAACAATACCGAAGATATTGACCCTTATCCAATCTTCAATATATAATTTGCACCCTGGTTACTACGCCTTATTACATGGCTGTCTGAAATACTCGATTCTGATTGGTCAGTCACAACATTCCAAGGCATGTTATCCCGAGATGACAACCGCTAAATAACGCAGGTTCATCCAGGAACCCCCTTGACCGTCGGTACATTTAAATCCATGAACTTACATCCACATTCATACAATGGGTCACGCTGCTGTTTTTGACGTTATTTTAATTGTTTGAATTGACTTTTGCCCTAATCCCTTCGAATAGTTTTCCCTCTAGCATGACAGCTTCAAAGGGCTTAGGGCATATTGATGAGACCTTCTGAATGTAACGGAGTGTGCAACACCAAACAACTTCATGATTCATCACAGGGGCCATCAGTTGTGCCCTTTGAAATTCTTTTGTTTGGAATTACACTTATATGGGAATATGGTGGCCATGATTGTTTTAACTCCAAAGTGCCCTTTGGAGGTCGACATATACTGTGTTTAACGCACCGCTTGTTCGACTAAAGAGTGGGTGTGGTTAAATAAGGCTGAAGAGGGGGCGTGGCCTCAGGGCACAGTCAACGGTCGATGGTTTTTCAATGTCTAAAACTCACCGACAGCGTTGAATGTTCTGCGAGACCAGCAGGAGAGAGTGAGGACAACCAAGAAATATTGCATTCAAACCTTATGAAGTGGGCTTCTGCATCTTCCAGAGATTCAAGAAGATCTTGTAGCTTTCGGAGATCCTGCTGGAAGATGAAATGAGGAGATAGTGAGGAGAGAGAAATTCAAATTGTGAAAAACAAATTGGTACAGGTAGTATGAGAAGACAGTTACTTAACAAAAATGTTAGCTTCTGTTTAAGATTAGAACAGGGACGTCCTGGAGAGTTTAGCTCCAACGCTAATCAAACACACCTGAACCAGCTAATCAAGCTCTTACTAGATATACTAGAAACTTCCTGGCAGGTGTGTTGAAGTTGGAGCTAAACTCAGCAGGACACCGGCCCTCTAGGACCAAGTTTGGACACCCCTTGATTAGAACAACTGCTCCTGAAACATTTGAACAAATTAAATTACATTTTAAAAATTAAAAAAAATTACAAATAAAATAAAATAAAATTTGGGGTCAGTAAGCGTTTTAATCAAAAATAATAATTTCTTCAGTGCAAGAAACAAAATAAAACAGAATAAAATAAAACGTAAATATTTGTTCACAGTTTTGGGGCAGTACTATTTGTAAGAATATTTTTGTTTGTCAAATAATTAAATATAATTAATTAAAATGAATGTATTTGCTCAAAAGTTTAGGGTAAGTAAACTAAAAAATAAAACAAAAAGATTGGGGCCAGTAAGGTTAAGGAATTATTACTTATTTAACATATAAAAATGAACTAGGTGAAAACTACTTATTCGGAGAAGTTATGTGTCAGTAAGAATATTTAAATAAATAAATAAATAAATGCTCTTTTTTTTATTCAAAGCAAAAACTAAAAATACATCAAAGCTGCAGCTAAATTCAGCTCCGGTCCACAAAAAGAGAAAATAAACTCAAATAAAAGAGAACTGCTCCATATGACCTTCTAACACAAAACTAAAACCTGTGAGAAAAAAATCTCAAGGTCAACAAAAATCTCATCATAAAAAAATTCAAAGAGAAATTATCATTTCAATTAAATCCTTTACTAAATTCCAGATCATCTCAGTAACATGGCCAAATAACATGGTGAATCCACACACTGCTCTCTCAAACACTTGTTTCTCTTCAGACAAAAGGCTGTGATCTGATTTGTACTACAGCCGAACTCTTCACCCAAAAAATCGCTCCAGCATTTCCAACACAAAGCATGTGATGAATTCACACCTCTTCAGACAAACACTGGGGGGAGAAAGGCTTTCCTATGGCAACAGCCGAGTGAGGGAGGGACGTGATAATCCAGGGGGATTGTGGGTAGAGTGAATGTGTGTGTGTGTGTGTGTGTATAGGGGTCTCCTGTGAAGCCACACACTCAGCACTGCAGACACAGCCCAAAATCAGCACCAAAAATCTAGTTCTACTCATATAAATCATGCAGTCTGTCACTATATCTGGATATTTGACTGAATTTTCAGTAGTGTGATTGGTGTGCATGCAAATATTTATAATGCACACTTTAGAAATGCTGGGAGCCAAACAATTTGTTCATGTTGTCCCAACTCAAATCGATTAAGTTAACTTAATTATTTTTATAAATTTAACTGGATTGAAGGTAAAAGAAGTCTGTTGTCTCCCAAAAAAACTCTGGAATTGTGTTGATTCAGATCATTTTGTAGTTTTAACAAGCAGAGAGTGCAACATGCCATAAAAGTCAGGCTCTTTATGTAGATGCTTGCTTTCATTGGTTTTTCAAAGCTGGAATTAAACTAATGTAACAAGCATTTAGATAAAAGCCCAGTTAAAGTAGTCCCGGGCAGGTCTTGACCAGCTTCCATATCACTGCAACGGTATTTCACCAGTAAAAATTAAAAAAACAAATAATATTAATCATGAGATGCGAAAGAAACTAGTCCTACATGCAGGAATGGTTTGAGGACCAAATGTCTTGAGATGCAACATCTGAACCGTGTATTTACAGTAGGTGTAGGCTGGACATCTGTAGGAAACCCACTCTTTCCACTCCATATGCACCAGACACTTTCCTACAAATACTCAGTTACTAGAAGTCAATAACAATAAAAACCAAACAAACAAACAAAACAAAAAAAACATTAAACTAACTTGGACTTGTCATGGCATTTATATATTGCTGCTCTCTGCTAATTTGAAGTGCTTCTTCCTCATTTGTAGATCGCTATAAAAGTGTCTGTTAAATGAATACATGTAAATGTTAATAACTGACTCCTGATGAACTCTGCTTCACGTTGTGGCTGCATTGCTACATTAGGTGTGCATCATTTTTTTTAATGATACTAATGATTAATGATTTAATAAATGTTACGTTTTTCAATAAAAAGAGGAAATCCAGTACAATATATAAAAATGGCAAATGTATAGAATAATTATTTAAAATAATAATAATAATAATAATAATAATAATTAAATAATTAAATAAATAAATAATTAAATA
>CAIGQW010056815.1:503554-521534 GCA_903798125.1 Danio choprae
AGGTTTGAAATATAATGCATTATAAAAGCTAATTTATGAAGAAGACCAAAAACAAATGACTGAAAATGCCAAAAAACAACAGACTGTAAAGTTCTTGCTGACCGAGTCAGACATTTTCATCTGATGTTTTCGCATATAAAAAACATAAAATACGACCTCCCTCCAAAACTTACGTCATTAAAAAAGTTAGAATGAAGTTCCATTTTTTCCGTCATTTACATCCTTAGAGGTGTTGTGACCATTCAGGGCCACCATATAACAAAAAGTCAAAATTCCAGATTGCAGTCGCTCGCACCATAGAGCGTTTTCTGAGAAACAAAACAAAATGCTGGTTTCGACTGCCTACTTTATCCATGACACTATATAGAAATATCTACCAAACAGAGGATTGCAGCTAGGAAAGTGCAGAGAAGACATCTTTAGCTTCACCCACTTCCATGAAGCACACCAAATTACTTAAAGGAGTCACTCCAAAAAAAAAATATTGAAACATTTGTTAATTATAATCGGTGCATATTTTGTGATACACTTAAGCTATAGAATACACTTAAGCTATAGGATACACTTATAAAGCTATAGAATAAAAGAAACCATTTAAGATTCATAGTTATATTTTAATAAAACATTTTTCTATTATTTATTCTTGAAATTTCTTTCAAATTGTTTAACAAAAAATGTAATTTAGAGGGTTTTTTTGCATTAAATGGTGCCATTCCCAGTACTGGGTTGTGGCTGGAAGGGCATCCGCTGCATAAAACATATGCATCCATGATGAATCAGGGGCTGATTTTGCCACTGACTTGCTTGCTTTGGGACTTGTGGAGCTGCGTATCAATGGATTTGCTCTTTAGTGTTTGGACTTTCAGCAGTGAAAATTAAACCACATTGAACTCTAAAAAACTGGACTGACACAGTTTAAATTTAGTAGAACTTCTATGTTAAGCTGCTTTGACACAATCTACATTATTAAGGCGCTATAGAAATAAACATGAATTGAATTGAACTGAATAAATCAGGGACTAAGCCGATGAAAAATGAATGAATTAATGAATGAAAATGGTGCCATGTTTTTAGACCACATTTTAAACCCAACTGTTGATTAAAATTTCAATTTACAAAATGTAACCCAACAGCTAGATTTGTCCAGGGTTTCGCACTAGATAACAAACTACCGAGACGAACAACCTTTTCGAAAAACTCTTCTTTAAATAAAAGACAACTTACTCTAAAACCCCTAAACTAATCAAAACCGCAAACCAGCTAAACAGCCCCATTATAAACCCAACCACCAATCTGAAAGCACCAATTAAACAGCCCCACCTTAAAGCATCAATCAATCACGCCACAAAAAAAAACATAAAACGCTTCTCCTCAGAACACATCAAAAAAGCTGCCCCTTCCCTTCACCCTGAATGCCCCTCTTTCTGAAGCCCGTAGGAGTGGCGGGATTCCAGAGTACAGTGAGACTGTTTATGCCACGGATCACAGCAGACAGACATAAAGCTTTCACCCAGCCTCCCTCACAGAGCGGCGACTACATTAAAACCACATAAATCTGCGCGAGTGGACATGCAAGAATGTGCATGAGCGTATTAACCAAAACAAACCTGCTGTCAGTCACAGAAACCCAAGCCCTGCAGATGTGATGATGTCTCCGTGTGTGCTGAAAGAATAGCTTCTACCTTGCGTTTTCGGTCAAGAAATGGTTTTCATCGCTCCCTTTTACCTCGTTTTTGATTCACGGCTTATTAGTGGCTGTTCCACAGACGTCACCTACACATGGAAAGCCATTACATAGTCATTTTTAAATAAGGATGTATGGAGCCCTTATATGTGACGTTGCCTAATTTTTCTTGGAACGCGCAAAACTGCAATAAATCCCTTATATGAAGGGCCATGAGCCAAAACCCAAACAATCATTTACGTAAAATATTTCAAAAGCATGTCAGGTTTTTGGAAAGTCCATCTTTTCTTTTTTTTTTTTCTTACTCAACGCTGTAGTATTTCATCCCTCACAGCTTGTGCTTGGAGGTCCGATGAGGACAAGATGTGCGTGTGTGTTGGAGTTCTCCAAGTTTATTTCTGTTCCTGCGTCGCGACGCGTTTTTGCCAGCTCAGCGAAAAACCCCTGCAGCTTCTGGAGACAGAGCGTGGGTGAGAGGGAGACGCAAACCCACAGTCAAAACTTCAACAGATCCTACTATCCTGCTCGGCCCCCTGAAAAACACACAGAAAGCACACACTTTCATGAGCGTGCTTCAACTTTTCAGCCCCCGAGCAGCTTAAATGCAGTAAAAAGAAAATCACATGGCATCCCCACCACACAATACGTTCATAAAAGAGAAAGTGCACAGCTATGGTTGGCTGAAACAAAAGGTCGGGGACAGACAGACCGTCGGGCACCAGAGCCACATCCACAAAAGATGAAGCCCTGGATTACAGAGTGCTGCACAAAAACCATATGACTGATACAGGCCAGGCTGGCCTGAAAGAACCTCATTAAGCACAGTCATAATTTGGGCTGGGTGACATAAAAAAATCTCTTTATTTGAAAATCATATTATATTATTCTTTTTTTTCCTTATGAAAATGAATAAGGTGATATATTTGGATCAGAATATTTAAAACCAAATCGAATTCAAATGCTTAACTAAAACTTTAGAAAAACATCTGTTAAAACTAGTTAACTAGCTAACTAACATGAACCATAAAATGACTTCTGCTGTGTTTATTCATTTTAAAGAGAAAGAAACATTTTGGGTGAACTATCCCTTTAACGTTAGATTCACCATGCACTAATAAAGTCTAGTTATATTGGTAAAGTTGAGGAGAATGCAAAGTTTTCCATGCTAATATTTACATCATGATTTCTACTTACGTTCAAACAGTAACCCAGCCTTTATTTTGACAGACTGTGACAAATAAAAATGTCCATGGTTTCAAAAACCAGCAGCGCACATAATTTATCATTTAGAAAAATCATAGCCTGCGGAATGTGGCAAGTGCACTAAACCATATCACAATTTTACTTATTGTGCAGCTTTAGTATGAACTGATTCAGAGATAAAACAAAACTATCAACCTAATGTTAATGAAGTTTCAACTCCATTGGTTCTTGCTTAAAGGAACACTCCACTTTTTTTTGGAAATAGGCTCATTTTACAAGTCTCCTAGAGTTTAACAGTTGAATATTACCATTTTTGAATCTCCGGGTTGGTGGGAGCACTTTTAGCTTAGCTTAGCTTAGCATAAATCATTGAATCGGATTAGATCATTAGCATCTTACTCAAAAATGACCAAAGAGTTTAGATCATTTTCATATTTAAAGCTTGTGCCTGCTGCAGCCATGGTACGGCAGCAAAGTTCCTTAAATTAATGCGCCAGAATGAGAGTATACACTGTAAAACATGCAGGCGTCCACACAATTCATTCATGTTGTCCAAACACAAATTAAGTTAACATAATTGTTTTATGTTTAATCCACTTAAATTTGTAAAAACAATAAAGTTTTCCAAAAAAGTATTAATAAAGTAAATAATAATCACAAGAATTGTAATTTTTCAGCTCATTTTAAACAAGCAGCAACATTTTTTTGCTATAGTTTGTAGACATATCAGCCTAGAAAATAGCAACTTCTTAAAAATTTCATCAGTAGTAGACTGTAAAAAATGTTGAGTTCTACAAAATCGATTTAGTTTTTTACTCATTTAAATGGATTAAACATAAAACATTTGAGTTGTCCCCCAAAAAAAGCAATAACTCTGTTGTTTCAGCTCAGTTTAAATAATTAGGTTGAACAAACAGCAAACATACATTTTTAAGTGTACATGATGTAACTACAGAAAAGGGTTAAGTTTTAAATAGGAATATTATCAAAACTTTTTGGTCTTTTTTGAGCAAGTGCTCTCGCCAGAGCTGGAGATTGATTGAATGGATTCAGAAACTGATAAAATCTAGGGAAGTTGTCAAATGAGCCTATTTATAAAAAAGAAAGAAAGAAAAAAAAAAAGTGGAGTGTTGCTTGAAATCTTTGATACAACTGAAATGTTGTCTAAGTTTATATCAGCAGAAAATTCATTATGAATGCGCTGTCCTAGCCTTGAATATCATATTTTAATATGCAATGCACCCTCCCCCCCACACCCCACATATGGCAAAAGAAAAAAAAAAACAGAAATCTGCAGATTTCCACAGGTCTATTTATTTCCGCAGATCTATTTGCACTGATCAGTCTATTTCATATGTCTTTCCACAGATCAGTCTATTTATTTACTTGTGTAAATTTATATTTGTTCAGTTTTGAAATTAATTTCTATAATATCATTGACTAATATGAAAATATGAATATTATTGACTAATCTGTTCATATGGTTTATTTACAATACAGTAATATTTCCGGTCTGTCTGTATGTTATATGAGAGACTTGCTTTGTTTACCAAAGAAGTGGATCTAATTGGATTTGCATTGTAAACATTAAATAAAAGTTTAAAAAGTATAATTTTTTTATTTCGTATATTACGTTTTTAGTTACGATACTCAAAAATCATTCCGCATAAATCCGCAGATTTTTTTTTTTTTTACAAAATTCTCTGCAGAAATAGCAGAAATGGCCTTAACTATCACTCTCTAACCTGACTGAGAATCATTACTTTACAAATACAAATCTGAGAATATATATAAACGTCACACCAGGACACGACTCATACTGCCTCAGGTGAACTTTCCAGAAAGTAGGAAGTGGAAGCAGAGCTTGTCACAAAAAAAAAATAATAATAATTCACAAAGCCTATATGACAAACAGCAAACTCACACACTGGTCAAACAATCACATGTGTGCTGACAGGAAGTGGCGGAGAGCAGCGGGGATGTATGTGGCAACACAAAGAGCTTTAATCTTCCTTACAAAAGAAGGAAACACGGCGTGTGATTTGCAAGCCAACATGACCACACGATCGCAGCGCAGACCCTCGAGTCTAACGTTTAACTTTAACACTACACTCTTTATTTCCTCCGCTTCTGTTCTTCTCCCTCTTCACCTCTTTTCTCTCTTCTCAACGCCTCTGCAGGAAGTGCACACTGGAGTTTATTTTCCAATCGGACAAAAGGAATGCATGTCATTTCCTGTACATGCCGGCTCCATATGGACATATGAAGAAATGCATAGGTCTAATAGTAGGGTTTTCCATGCTACAAGAACCGGGCAGCCAGAAGTAAAATTAACTTGCTTCAGGGGTAATTGAAGTGTCGGTGCTTTTTGAATAAGGGATTCATAAAGATGCACAAAAAAAGAATAAGTCCAAGGCAATCAAAAAGTTGACAATGAATTACTGACAATGAATAAAACGGTCAATAATAACTTTTTCAGCTACTTTTCGAGTGCCTTGGACTTACCAATAAATACTTTTCCATTCTACCAAATGCTGAGAATCAGACATTCAATATAAAACAATCCTAAATTAAAATGTATGCGGTTTTTGGCCTTTTCAGAGATGGGAAAATGCAGACTATGACGTTATTAATGAACAATGGTACATAATTTAAATGCTGTCTTTCAGCAAAAACATGCCAACGCAGGGGTAAAAACATTTGAAAGTCTTGAGTCCCAAGTATTAAAGTTCAAAAGTAATATTGTCTTAATTATTTGACTGTTGGCAAAAGGCCTGTCCCAAATGTCACAATATATTCATGTTTGTTCTCAGAGAGGTCGTACTTTGGTGACATTTAAAGCTTTTAAAATAGGCAGTTATAGGAACTATAGTCATCAGGCCATCGGTTGCATTCACAATCAATTGGAAGGCTGACGATCAGAGCATTTTTGTTGTTGTTGTTTGTTTTGGGGGTCTCCTACAATAGGTTTACATGCATCCAAGGTCTAAAAAGTATTTATTTTCTCATATTATATTTTATGTCTCAAATGATTTGTTTGATTCATATGAAAATTCATTCATTCTACATTTATCCTTTCCGAGAGCCTACTCTAGATGTCCAGCCTATTGTGATTGGTCTACATTGATTTTACTATACAAATATGAGCAGGACTTAAGAGTCAGCTAATTGCAATGATTCACGATTGCAAATTCCGTGTTAGTTTTATATAAGAGTTCAACGAACAAAAAGTTAACACTAAATGAGTAATATTTGTGACAAAATGTTGTCTTATTTTTTTTCTGTTTCACAAATGCAAATAGTTCCAAACATTTATGTGTCTGAGAGCAACACTGAAGGGAATCTGTTTTCGAACTAATGACTCTTTGATTGACTTATAAAGACAGTCTCTTGCTTTGTTTCTAAATGATTCTCTTTCAATGTTTTTTTTTTTGGTTGTGTGGAAAATCTGGGTTCCAATCGATTTGTGTTGGGACAACATGAAGAAATTAAGTTAACTTATTAGTCTTGACTAATTTAGGTGGATTGAACATGAAACAATTAAGTTGTCCTCAAAGAAAAAAAAAATTGTGTTGTTTCAGCTTCTGTCATTGCAAATGTCATTGTTTGAGTGTGTGAAAGGCCATAAAATATTTTAAATCACTGTTAGAGAATCCAATCATAAAGGATTTCCCAACATTTTGGGTCCTTTCAAAAGTTTAGGCATGCTCTACTGTAAGAGTCCCAAGATTTGAATCATTATGTCATTTTTTGTCCTAAAAGCAGCATCTGCTTTAGCGTCTGCTGAAAAAAGACAAATTGGTGGCTTCTGCTGAAGACAAATTGAGAAGCTTATGAAAAGAGCACACTTTAATAAGGAAAAAACTTTCCATGCCAAAACCATGGTCTGATCTAAGACCAATTCAGAACCATACATCAGGATTTATGTGGTCATGTGACATCAAAACTTGAGTACTAACACTCAATATATATATTGTAAAATGTGTTTCAAACTTAATGTGAAAAAAGGATAGAAAATTCAATAATAAACAAGCAAACAATCACACCACACTCATTACCATGAAAAACTAGCGTAGCTTAATATTCAGTTCTGTCATTTTGTCTCAGATTAAATGAACAAAACTCTTTCTCCTTGACACAATAGAAACAAATTAAACTCTCAAAGCAATCCCCACTCATTCTTCACACAGAGAGGGGTAACAAGTAAAAAAGAAAACAGGAAAATGAAATAAGAGAAATGAACGGCTCATTGCTTGTGCATCCTACAGCAGTAGGGTCCCACACTGCGCCCAGTGGGGTTTACAGCATTATGGGTAATGAGAGGGGGAAAAACGAAATGTTCTAATGGTTTAGACTAGCTGGGTGGTTGTCTGTTTGGAAGTGAGAAAAAAAAAGAGGAATCGTCACTTTCTGTTTATGCCATAGACACTCAGCAGAACATTGTGTTCTTTTACTGTATGTGTGTGTGTGTGTGTGTGTGTGTGTGTGTGGTCGGTCCTCAAAAGGTTCCAACTTAAGTCTGCAGATCACAGATTATATCCAACAATACAGAGGTTTTATGAAAACTGACATCTTACGGTTTCATTTTTAGCCACTTGGATGCTATTTAATCTAATGCATTTGTTTAGTTGCATTCATGTTTTTTTTTGTTTTCTTAAGCTCTTAATGCAATCAGATGTGTTCTCTTGGGAAACTGCTGTGTAAGATGTCTGTGGTTAAATCCTTAGTCATAAACACATGGCACATTCTCCAGTCAGCACCTTCTCAAAATGTTCTTAAGATCGTGTTAACATTGGCTTTTAAAGCGTTTTCAATGAAAACTGGAAGTTAAAACTCAGTTTCATAATAGTTTCTCAGTTCACATAGATTATGGTCTTTGTCTAAAATTGTTCACATGGAGTTTTGGTGAAGGGAATTGTCAAAAATAAGATAAACATTTTAAAAATTACAATTATGAGGGATAGTTCACGCAAAATTTAAAATTACCATGTGGTTTTAAACTTTTCTTTCTACTGTTCTGGACATTTTGAAAAATCCATAGCTGCTGGATCCAAACTGACTTCATTAGTCGTAAAATAAATAGGTGCCAAGGTTCAAAACATCTTCTTTTGTGTTTAACAGAAAGAAGAAACTGATGAGTAAATGATGGCAGAATTTTTATTTTTAGTACAACTATCCATTTAACTGACTATCCACCAGTCAAATGACTGTCTATAAGACTTACTGAGGACGTTTTGGAGATCTTTAGAGCTAATTTGTGAGCGCACACTTATAATTACTGCCGACATTTTCCAAGTCGAAAAGCTTTTCTCGGTAAATCTCCAGCTACTATGTGCGAAAGTAGAGCCTCATTTGTCAGTCGAGGTGTCACTGAATTTTCAACACTAGACTAACATCAAATGAAAAAAACGAGAGAAAGAAGCTGTGAATGGAAGATGAAATGATGACGTTTGCAGCTGACAGCCTTTAAACTGGCCGGGAATCAAAGACGCAGCAACGACACCAACACTGAAACGGAGCAGATTGTCTCAGCTTTTTGATTAACTTTGATTTGATATCCGTTTTCACACTTGGTTTTCTCTGAGCCGAGCCCATCTGCCACAGATAATCATACAGTAGTCTAAAGACCTTATTTTAGTCATAATAACTCAGAGAAGTGTTGTAAGGTTTTTAAAAATGTAAGGTTTTTAATGTAAGCTCAAACTGATTTTTAATTTGGAATCTAAAATGTGACTCTGGACTACAAAACCAGCCTAATGTGCATATAGCCAAAAATAGATTGTATGGATAGATGTATGAAGTTATCGATTTGTCGTCAAAAATCAGTAGGTTGTTAAGTAAAGATCCTGTTCAGTGAAGATATTTTGTAAATTTTCTACCGCAAATATATGAAAGCTTAATGTTTGATTAGCAATGTGTAATGCTACGCACTTTATTTAGACAACTCTAAATGTGATTTTCTCAGTATCAATATTTTTTTAACCCTCAGATTCTAGATTTTCAAATAGTTGCCAAATATTGTCCTATCCAAACTATTTATTCAGCTTTCAGATTATGTAGAAAAAGGCACTTTTAACTAGTTTTGTATGGTCCATGGTCACAAATATTAAACACTCTTAAGTCACTCTTTAAATATTAAAGTCTCTAGAATGGCGATTAGGTTAAAGTGCAGTCACATCAAGATTTAAGAAAGGTAAAGCAGTAAAAAAAAAAAAGTCCAAATGTCAAAAAACAAAACGTATTTAGTCAATAGGGTAACAATGTTTAAAGCACAGCTTGCACAGGGCTGACTTTTAAACCATGACTAATGCTCTACATGAAGATAAATTCAAGTGATCAATAAAAAAAAATGAGCAAAACACACATGGGGAAATGTTTCCACATCATGTGAAACTCCCATTTTGGAGAATCCACATTGAGATGTTTCAGTTACTATAACGTGACTGGGCCTTCAGAAGGCATTGACTAAAATTCCTACATCACAGTAAGCCCTAAATGAATGTAAAAAGAAATATTAATAAAGTCAGTTTCCATACAAAAACGTTCCAGTCATCTGACATTCAGACCAAAAGATCCAATCCACAAACCCGAGCCATTAGTTGAGCCAATGTTTGCTTCTCCAATACAAACAGCATTTTGAAAGCAAACAGAAACACAGATTATTTACAGCTTTGAGGGAAAATCAATATTAATAGTTCACCTCTAAATGAAAATTCTGTGATTATTTACTCACCCTCATGTAATTTCAACCCCATAAAAACAACAGGTTCAACTAAACACAAAAGACAACATTTTTAATAGAATCTGAGAGATTTCTCCATAAAAAAAAAACCAAACAAACATATTAAGTGGTTTATTCCAAGTCTTCTGAAGAGATGTGATCGCTTTATAAGATGAACAGACTTAATTTATGCTTTTATTCACTTCGATCAGTTAACCATGTTCAAAGCATTCAAATTTGGTCATGAAAGCTCAATCATGCTTGCTTGGTGCGTGAGAACCGATTAGATTAATTTACGCTTCTGCGAGAACAAATGAGGTTCGTTCTCACTTCAAGCACGTACACTCCAAAAAATATTTTTGCTACTTGTTAAAATTACATATTTAAAATGAATGAATCAACACAGGGCGGTGCGGTGGCGCAGTGGGTAGCACTGTCACCTCACAACAAGAAGATCGCTGGTTCGAGCCTCGGCTGGGTCAGTTGGCATTTCTGTGTGGAGTTTGCATGTTCTCCCCGTGTTCGCATGAGTTTCCTCCGGGTGCTCCGGTTTCCCCCACAAGTCCAAAGACATGCGGTATAGGTGAATTGAGTAAGCTAAATTGTCTGTAGTGTATGTGTGTGTGAATGAGTGTGTATGGGTGCAGCTGGAAGGGCATCTGCTGCGTAGAACATATGCTGGATAAGTTGGCGGTTCATTCCGCTGTGGCGACCCCTGATTATTAAGGGACTAAGCCAAAAAGAAAATGAATGAATGAATGAATGAATGAATGAATGAATGAATGAATACAATTCTTGAGTTTTTGGAACAACTTAATTGTTTTTTGTTCAATCCACTGAAATGTGCAAAAACAATTAAGTTAACTTCATCGATTTGTGTTGAGACAACATAAAGCAATTTTGTGGAACCCAGCATTTTTTACAGTGTATGGTGATTTGCAAACATTTTTAAAGAGTTGTGTGTGAGTAGACTTAAGTGAAGGAAATTAAAAATACAATGAATAAGTAAAAAAAAAAAAAAAAAACCTTTTGGAAAGAACCGAGGGTGAGTAAATGACAACAGAACTTAAATTAACCCTTCCAGATGGTGTTTTAACTCTAAAGAAGAAAAAAAAAAAACTTTCTGTAAGAAATACATACACTCTGTGACTGAGCAGTAGGTAGTGGAAATTATGCATAATATTCCATATTTTAAATCACTGCAATGTCACTACAGCCATAGCCAAGGCGTTTCAGTGTGATTTTTACCAGCCAACCACAGTCATGCTCCAGGGAGCCTGTGCATGTGTTGTAAGTTTTTCGGTGAAGAGTAGAAAGATCGTTAGCATAAATCATTTGCTACGTTAAGGGTTGATGTTGTTGGTGAAGTCAATGCAGGAACGCTGGTAGCGTGTTGCCCCACACCACCCCAACGTTCCAGATGGGGACAAAGTTTATGCAGATTGGCTCATTAACCTCACTGTGCTGATCTCTCCACGGTAATGACACACACAGCATGCTGGGGCTTCAATAATCCATCTCAACATCCTCTCCACAGAAAAGATTACAGTGTGCACGCCACATCCCGGCCCTGGAAATAGCGACAGCTCTAGTTGGAGTCAACATGAGCGCACATGCTCAGAAAAAAAGTGTTAGAACAAAAAAAACAGCGTCTTAGCAGCTGGTGTCACATTCCCCCTGAGGTGTTTCTGTTAATTTTAGTTCTTCAGACAGAATGGATGAACATCTCTTTGAAGTGTGGCCCATTCTGGAATCATTCTTCCAAAGTACCACAACCACACACGCTATTTGAAAGTGTGTGCGTGAGGAGGTTTTGTTGAATGGGCGTGGCTTTCCTCAAGTCACCAAGCATTCTCTGGATTTTAGAACTGCGTTTATTATTGCTGATTTTCACTGTTTGCAATGAATGCTCACATTTATGCTCCTGAATACCACACATACACCTCTGAACAAAACCTTTTCTTTGAGGTTTCACTTGTCAGCAGTAAGTGTGCTTACCTCCTGCAAGGGTTCTCGAGTTCTGGGATTTTTTTTTTGTACATTAGTAATTTTGAAAACTCTTTTTCACTATAAAAATCCTGCATACACCAAAGCAGGTTAAAACGAGTGTGTAATTGTACATTACATGGCCAATAGTTGAATTTCTAACATTGTTACAGACTTGCCATTATCTTCAAAGAGATGTTTTTATGGATTGCAAATGTTTGTGTAATATTTGACTGGAAACACTGATCTTAGGAGTCTTTAATGAATGTAAAGTTCAAAAGAACAAAATTTGCTTAAACATCGCTTAAGCAGTAAACAATTACTGTTTATTCAGTCATTTTAACGCGTTCTTGCTGAATAAAACAAAGTTAAACAGGTTTCAACTACTTTTTTAGTACTACAAAGTTTAACTTGATATGTTTAGTCAGTTTGACTGATTTGAGATGAGTTGAGATGACTAGAAATATGTATTTGATTCAACAAAAAGATTTTAGGCAGCAATTTTTAACCGTGTATATTTATTTACAGTTCTATAAGTTTCAAAAGGTCTCTTGAAGTAAATTTTTTATTGCTTTAAAAATAATGAGGTTTCATTGTATTTACATATTTTCTGTAGCTCAAATAGAATATAGCAAATCCAAGGTTATGGATTTGGTTCCCAAGTAAAGCATTAACAACAAAACAAAGTGTACCTTCAAAGACTGCAAGATACTTTGGATAAAAGTGTCTGCCAAATGTGTAGAATTCAATTGGATTTGAAGCAATTTTCACCTAGAAAATTCAAGCAAATTTCACAAATAATTACTAAGAAATGGGAAGCAAACAGTGATTTTAAACTTGATACATTTGAAGTACGTAGAAATACTGAAAGAGTTTTTTAAAGCCTATTCCAATAGTTTTATCTGCAACCTTTAATTATTTGACTTCACTTTTAACCTCTGATAACCATAATTTCCAATGCACAATTTTTTGTGTCGTCATTTTAACATTACATATATCATTACCCCATTATATCAAAATATTTTTTTCTACAATGCTTTCCTTGCAAGAGCATGTATATGCCTTGTTACTTAAAATAAATTAATTAACCATGCTTGGCATTTGGTTGTCTAATGCAATGCCATTCATACGCCGGCATCATTATATGTTCAAATACATTGAGTCGGGTGCATTTTACCCAGAAGACACACACCTGACATTAAAAACATCGGATTTGTGTGTCCTTATCATTCAGTGTGTGCCCTATTCATGAAAGAAAAGCAACCCTTTCTGACTCTTGTCTGTTTGGGCCTGCCTGCTGCGAGAGAGAGTGATGGTAAAAGAGAGAAAGAGAGGAGGGGGAGTCTCTCCAGACGCCCGCTGCTGTTGATCATTATGTCTGTGTTCAGGTGTCTCTGAGGGTGGCAGTAGGTGGATTCAACCCGGGAGACAGACAAAGAAGGTGGAGAGTGTGTGTGTAGGGGGGTTACTTTCCGGTACAGATATAATCACAGCCTGTAATATATTTAACAGTCGTCTCTCTCGGTCTGTTGTGGCTTTCCGTGCCCTTACTTTATCTCGCGAAAGAGCAGAACAGCAACAAACAGATTTCATATATTGCAATTAGACACATCTGGATCCTGTCAACAACACCAGACGGATTTCAGTGATCAGCTTGAACTGGTTTGTTTTCTGCACGTGATCTACTTTTTATTTTAAACAGTGACAAAATACTGTAACATATACTGTATAATCGAAAGAAGAAGAAAAAAACTCTAGACAACAGCAAAACTGAAGCCCAGATTAAAGGTAATCATGCACATTTAACTTGTCACTGAGCCAAGTTTATCTTCAGCCCACATGCAAGCATCAGTTTACTGATTTAATCTAATGATGCAGTAGTTGTGATGAGTCTGGGCGCTGAGATGACTCACTACAGTACAAAAGCAGGGAAACACAAGAGGTGAAATCCAGGTGATCTTTTCATCTACACATTTAGAAAGCTGAAAATATCATGTCTGAGCAGATGGAGAGGGTTGTAATGCTAATTTATTTATTCCTCTTCAAATATAGTGTTTTTTTTTACCACAGTGATGCAGAACATCCCTTTCGGTGAACAACACTATTAAAAAAAGAAAGCTACTTTATTGGTATGGTTCCGAAAAGAATATTTAACATTCACAGAACCTTTCCATTCCACAAAAGGTTCTTTAAAGTGTGAAAGGTTCTTTGGATTGGTTCCAAGATTGTTTTAAGAACCATTGCCTGAAAGGTTCTTTGTGGAACCAAGTTCATTCATGGCATTAAACCATTTACTCACTCTCAAGTGGTTTATGAGTTTCTTACTTCTGTTGAACATAAAAAAAAGATATTTTTAAAACCTGTAACCAGCATCCATAGTAAGAAAAACAAATACTATGCAAGTCAATGGTTACAGGTTTTCAGCTTTCTTCAAAATACCTTTTTTTGTGTTCAACAAAAGAAAGAAACTCAAACAGGTTTTGTACAAGTGAACGGTTAGTAAATGATGACATCATTTTCATTTAAGGGTGAACTATCACCAACTATTTTCCTCTATAAGGAACCTTCTTTTGGTGCAAGGTTCTTCACTGAACTATAAATGCCAATAATAAATCTTTATTTTTTTAAGAGCGTAGAAGAACCATTGTTTGGTTCCTTAAAGAACCTTTCAATGAACAGTTCTTAAAAGAGTGAACAATTCTTCAATTTATAAAATAAATAACCCTTCGTTCTTAATGTTTTAATAACCTAAAGAACCACTTTTTCCACTATAAAGGATCTTTCTGGGGTTGAAAGGTTCTGTGGAAATTAAAGGGTCTATATGGATCCAGTAATGGCAATAGGCAACCTCTGTTTGTTTTAATGGTTCTTTAGGGTCCTTTATGAAGCCTCTGATACCAATAAAGAAACATTCAAATGTAATTTGTATCCATTTTATGTGCAGTTTTTTTCTGTAAATGTTTCCTGCCTGTTTATGCATGCTTTTGAGTTATTTATTCAGGAGACAATTTTACTTATAAAAATAAAATGTGTTAAAATTAATCTGTTACAGCCTGATAGCAGAATTGTAATAAACCCACTCTTTATATATGACATTAATCTTACAAAGGAGCTTAACTGTACATTTTTAACCTGCTTTAATTTGTTTTCAAATCTTGTATTAACGTTTGAGATGCAAGCAATAACCTCACATAATAAAACAATCACCTCTTACATGTACAGTATGCACACATTTAACTCTCCTATGCATTGCATGAACTATTAAATCACAAAAAATATATATTAATAAGTATTTTGAATTCAAACCAAGAATTGTATTCTTTTTTAACGATAAGGATAATGAGATTATTGCACATTACGGTGAATCCCAAAGATCTTGTAAAAAACAACAAAAAAAAACAACACACAATAAATACGAATAGAACGGTCAAACCCAACTGAGTAAAGGTTTAAGGAAAACCACCCATACATCACACCCTGAGAGGTTAAAAATAATCTTTCTCTATAAATATTTCAGCATAAGACGAACTATAAGACGAACTATAAGACTACAAAAACTATATTTAACACAATATTAATAAATATAACATTGATAAATATAAATATATTGCAATAAATAAACTAAATACATAAACATATGCGTATGTTTTTAAAAAGCCTAACATATATCGGTCGATAAACATGCAAATAAAGCACTTTTATGAATAAGTTATTGGTGACAGTTCATTTTTCGTGCGCAGCCGCCACCTACAGATTTTTATCTTGCTTTCATGAGCAATATCTGCAACTTTTGCCTTATGAGAGCGAAGTGAAGGCTTACATACCTTCCTTAAAACCTTAGGAGGAGGTAAAAGAAGACAGTCCACGGAAGGAGTGTTTGCATGGCTTCAGAAATCTCCCCGGATCCTCCAGCTGCTCGGATCTGCGCCGGTCACCGCCGAATCGCTGTAGTTCCACTCGCGCTCTCAATGGTTTCACAAACGGGGCGGGGCTTTGGGTCCCATGACAAACTGCGCGACATTTGATTGGCCACTGCGCTGTAGGTTGACACAATGCTGCTGCTTGTGATTGGTTGGGTGTGAAGCTATTTGACGCCGAGTCCAGCGTGTGTTAGAATTTGGTGAAGGGGGGTGAATTAGTGTGGGTGGGTGGGGTCCTTCAGGAAAAAAAAAACGAAGACCCATATCTTCTGCGAGTCTGTCGAGATTTCCAGCTTGGAGGTGCTTGGAAGGTATATTAACTATGACAACAATGAAAAAGAAAAGAAAAATGATTACATTTAACAAAAGAAATTGAAATATATATTCTCATATCAACATTATTTCACGTTACACTGATCCCTGAACAGTGTTGAAGGTGTGTTTTGCTTGATTTGCTTTTTTCTCTGCATTTATACTTCCAGTTTACCTCACCAACCCAACTAAAACATTTAAAATAATTTTGTTTTCAACACTGATGTGATAGAAGAACCAATTTTCACAAAATAACTAGACATTTTTCTTAGTGTAAAGGACTTTTCAACAGCATTTTTCTATTGGTTTTAAAGGTGATGAAGGTTTTTCACTGAATAAATTATGCTAATTGATTCAGCTTTTATTTTCAAGAGTAAACCATTAGAAGAACAATTCTTAAAAGAACCATTATTTGGTATATTAAATCATTATTTGGTATATTTAAATTATATTCTTAATTAATTTCAGTTACAATCAATAAGCTTCCAGCAGTTGAAAGTTTCTGTGAGCATTAAATATGTATATTAAAAAAAATAAGGGAATTGGGAAATAAACATTATAGCAAATAAAATTATTTGCTTTCAATATTGCATGCAGGTTCTTCACGAAACAATCCATGCCAAAATTAAACAAAAATTGTACAAAATGCGACAGTGTATACGCCATCACTCACATTTGTTTTCCATTTTATTTGGTGTTGTTTAATCTAAATATTTAAATGTCAATTCCATTGCCACAATTATTAATGGACAAAAAGTCTTTCAATTAGTGTTACAGCCTAAAGTGGAACTGTAACCATTTATATGACATTGATTAAACTCTTATGAAAAAGTTTTTTTTATTGCCATTTATGGTTTCATTATCATTTATGGAACCTTTTTATTCCACAAAAAATGTTTTTATATTGGAAAGAGGTGCTTTTAAATGATTGAACTTGAATAAAATGTGAAAACCCTTTTTTGGTTCTCCCTGACACATTTATTTTTAACAGTGTAATTTTACACTGTTTAGTTTGTTGCAATGTGTGTTACTCAAAGGCATGTGTTACTTGATTTGCTCTTTTCTCTGTCTGTACACTTCCTGTTTACCCCACCAGTCACGAATCTGAATGAATCTGCTATGTTTAGAGGAGAAAGAGTATTGCTATTGGGACACTTTTAAACAAACCCATTTGTCTTCCTTCTGGTCAGGGCAGCAGAAAGAAGCATTAAAGTGTCCTCCAATAGTTCCGGTGAGGCAAGTTTTTGACCATCATCTGGAACAGATTACATTTTAATTGACAATTGGTTCCCCAAGATCTATAAAACAACAAAGAGTAATGAAAAACACTAGCGGTGCTTCTCCTCGGTGCTGTTTCTTCTGAACCGAGGAGCTTCGTGACACATTTCAGTGAATTATTTACAAAAGAAAAACTCAGAATAGAACGCCATCATCCTTACATGAGCAATGAGCATCACTTCTCAAAGATATGAGGCCAAGTAGATTGTAAAAATAGACATGTTAAAAAGGAAAATGCTCATCGGTTACTCACCAACTATGTCTTATGATTTGCTTTCTTCCATGGAAAACAAAAGTAAGCTACAACACAAGAGTCACACATGTATAATTGCTTGGAAAAGAGTGTCCATTTTTCACAGTATCTCTTTTCTGTTCTAGAGGAAAGTCACATACACTGTCTGTGATTTCAACGCTAAACAAATGCTACAGTAAAAATCTGTAACTTGGTTAACAGTAAGGTTCCTTAAAGGGTCATAAACCCCCCCCCTGTCTCAGCAGAGTATTTTTACACCTCTAGTTTGAAAAAAGTCAGGAAAGTGAGTGAGTCCAGCTTTGTTTAGGTGGGAGTGTTGAGTGGCGAATAAGGAAAGGGTTTGCATTAAAATGGGAGTTTCATTTCATTTCATTTTCCTCACTACTTCAGGAGTCTTATATAAGCATCAATCTTTAGTGATATTCTTATTGTAATCAGAGAAACGGACATACGTATGTTTAACTCTTTTGAAGTACTGGCGCTTAATGTTATGCTTCCGGATATTATAAAAGAACCTATGTTATCTCTCGCTTTAATCACTGTATATAGACCCCAAGGATCCTTTAGTCTCATGGAATTGTGGTCATTGATGTAGACATTATACCACAAAGTGATGATATAAC
>CAIGQW010056815.1:531534-552332 GCA_903798125.1 Danio choprae
AAAGAAAGAAAGAAAGAAAGAAAGAAAGAAAGAAAGAAAGAAAGAAAAAAAGAAAGAAAGAAAAACGAACGAATTAAGGGTTGGACTGTTGGGCCCCATGGCTGGAATTGCTTAGGGCCCCCAAATCACTAAATCCGCCCCTGAATGCCAATAATACAATTCATTTCTAGTTATCTTTGTAGGTGTTTGAATGAATGTTCATCTTTTTAATGTTTAAATATTGTACTGATTTGTTCCCCCATTTGCCTTAAATATCATAAACGAGGACAAAAAAGCTTTTATATTTTCATATAGCATAAGTGAATGCATTTAAGCATGCTAACGAGAGAGAGAGAGAGAGAGAGAGAGAGAGAGAGAGAGAGAGAGAGTGATTGTGAGCACAGCATCCACCGTATAAACAATATAAACTAATATAAAACTATTGAAAACTTCACATGCATAAATCACACCATGGACCTAGATTAAACACAAAAGCCTAGATTAAATGAAGATGGACAAATGAGAACTTTAGAAAAACTATAGAAAAACAACTTGTCAAAAAGAAAAAAGAAGGTGCGAACAGATTAAGTACAGGAATGGAGAAAAGAGCTCTTTTATTATCACAGCTGTCAGTCAACGCCCACTCTTTTTTTCCGGGTCATTTCGTCTTTGCGTGTGCAGTGTAAGACATTGGATATGAGTCATTTTTAAAAGATGATGTAAGCGGGTCATCAAAAAATCGGATACATTCACAAAATTGGAAATCACCATCAAGATTCCACCATCAAGAATTGACCCAATAATTATGATTTTTGTCTCCTAATGAACTTTTCTGGTTAATAATAGTGTGATGTGGTTGTTTTAGTCCTGCAGTCAGTTCATGTTTCAGGATCCAAAACAACATTGTCATGTAAATGAATGCCCGTAAAAAGTCTCCATAAAATATCTTCTATATTTAGTGAGAATTGTTGTAGTGTGACCATACCCTGAACACTAGTTTGTCGAAGGTAGAGCCAGTTTGCAGATTTTGATCAGTGCTGACAGATTTAACATGGAGGAAGAGCACGGACTGAGCATGGATGTTTTTTTTTAGCTGCACACTGAATCCGTTCAAAGGATATCAGACATATTTCATATCTTTCATTTTCCTGGCAAAGAAACCCTTGTTTTTTGTGTGTATTTGTTGTATTCAGAAAAACGTTAAAGTCTTGTAGTGTGTCATCCTTAAAAGTCATGTAGTGTTTTACAGATTTTAGTCTACTGTACTAATATTTACCAGCATTAATATTCAGTGGCAAAAACAGTTTTTGATGTATTGTTTTTGTCTTTTCAAATATAGATCAAGGGCATGTTCTGAAGAAAACCACAAGAGACACATTTCTACAATTCTACGATGATATTTGCATGCTTTCTACAATAATTCAAAACACTGTCTCTTCGTGTGAAAATCTCAAATCTCTTCATGTCGATGTCCACAACTTGCTTCTAGAAAACAGCCAAAAATAGAGATACAAAATGATAATTCTCACTGCTAATGCTCAAACTCACCATTTTAAGCCTTCATGTTCTCCACTTGTTATTTTAACATTGTGTTTACATTGGACATGAATGCTGCAATGCTACAAAAGACAATATCCAAAGTACATATTAGTCAGATAAACTGTATACACTGGATGCGATGCAACAAAATCTAACAAGAAACTTCTTGAAGCACTTGTAATACTAAATTCACAAAAGCGTACCGAACTGTACCGTACTGTACCGCTTAGCGGAAACACACACACACACAAAAAAATGGATTTGCATTGGTTGCATTCTTTGTAGACGTCCAGTCAATTTGGGTTGAACAGTGGGTTGAACAGTGATGTGTTGTAAGAATAGTGTGTCTGATACACTGGGAGATGCTGAGTATCATTGTCTGGGTTTTTGGGTTGACTGGTGGTTAATTCTGAAGCCTTTATGCAACTGTTTGCTTAAAGCATAAATCGAGGAAAGACATTCTGACCCACCAAGAGGAAGTGACTGTGAAACTAAATCGGGCTCCTTTTTTGACAAAGCAGTCCTTTTTCCTCTGATCCTGAGTCAGAGTGATTAGCTTTGATATTACATTTGTGTTCAGACAAAACAAGAATAGTTAAATATCCAACACATGCTCATTGGAAATAACTTATTTATAATTATAAATGTATTTAAACACACATTTGACTACAGTTTCTAGGTAAAATTTGACATTATGGGCAACTGCTTTTGTTCCTTTTCACACTAATGAAATTTACGGGGACATATTATTGACGGATAAAGAACTATTTTCGTGCATTTCTTTGCACAACACCATATAAATACCACAAAACAACTTAACAGTGTCTATGATTTGTAATCAAATATGTTCGCCTCACCTTATCTCCATATGAACAACATTTTTGGTGTGGTCAGGTCGCTCGATAGCTCACCTTGTATTGTGTGTTAATTCATTCATTCATTCATTTTCTTTTTGGCTTAGTCCTTTTATTAATCTGGGGTCGCCACAGTGGAATGAACCGCCAACTTATCCAGCATATGTTTTACGCAGCGGATGCCCTTCCAGCTGCAACCCATCTCTGGGAAACATCCACACACACTCATTCACTATGGACAATTTAGCCTACCCAATTCACCTATACCGCATGTCTTTGGACTTGTGGGGGAAACCGGAGCACCCGGAGGAAACCCACGCAAACACGGGGAGAACATGCAAACTCCACACAGAAATGCCAACTGACCCAGCCGAGGCTCGAACCAGCGACCTTCTTGCTGTGAGGCGATTGTGCTACTCACTGCGCCACCGTGCAGCCCCATGGTGTGTTAATTGTGATCCAAATCTATCAGGATCGAGTCTAACACTTTAAACATTGAGACCCTGTATGCTGCGATAAAGATTGTTGCATTTTTCATCACTGAACTGATGACCAATTCTAGCTGCAGTTTTAAACTGCACATTGAGATTGTGTGCATTATCTTGTTCCCTTTTTCAATTGTCTTGTGTGGACGACCTGCTTTCTGGGGACTTGTTGCTAGAAAGGAAACATCTGCGGCTGGAATTTAACAAAAATTATTTATATTATTTATTAAATGACCCATTAATTGTATTTACCCCGCTACAATCTACCCCCACCCCCACCCTAAACCTACTCCTGACAGTAATGTAATTACAGTTATTAAAATGAGAATTATTTATATTACTTATTAAATTACCCATTAAATTGTATTTTATTAAAGTCTAACCCAACCCTTAACCTACCCCTCACAGTAACTGCATTGTTGAAATAATATAAATACATTTTGATAACTTCCGGCAGCAGCTGTATCTCTTCTAGACTTTACCCTTTCAGGGGGGCTTAAATGAATTAGTGTCGCTGGAAAAGATGGAATATTGTAGAAATCAAGGATTTGGGATGATTCGCTTGTCTTACTATGACTCTTTGGTCTTCATCTGGACAACCTGTCACAATTCTTAAGGTTTTTGGGACAACTTAATTGTTTTACAATTAATCCACAGAAAATTTGTAAAAGCAATTAAGTTAATTTAATTGATTTGTGTTGGAAGAACATGAAGGAATTTTGTGGAACCCAGCATTTTTTACAATGTGACTCAGAATACATGTAGAAAGATAAAATAACCTTAAAAGCTCTTTTACATGAAACAGAACAAAGCCATGACCTAGAAATGCAGAAATTGTGATCTTAACTGTACACACACACACACACACACACACACACACACACACACAATTTAAATTACACATTTAATGCACCACATTTTCAATAAACGCTTTAAAATGAGCCGAATCAGCACATTGAGTTTTTTAGGACAACTTAATTGTTTTTACTAATTTAAGTAGATTGAACGTAAAACAATTAAAGTTAAACTAATCTATTTGTTTTGGAACAACATGAAGGAATATTGTGGAACCCATTATTTTTTACAGTGTGTATTCTGAATGCATAGTAGAAAATTACGTAGAAAGATTAAATAACCTTAAAACGGCTCTTTTAGATGATGTAGAACTAAGCAGTGAGCTAGAAAAGTAGAATTTCAATTGCAACCCCACACACACACACACACACACACACACACACACAATTTAAAAGACATTAATTACACCACATTTTCAATAAATGCTTTAAAATGAGCCGAATCAACACAATTCTTGAGTTTTATGGGGACTACATAATTGTTTTATGTGCACTTCACTTAAAATTGTAAAAACAATAAGGTAAACTTAATCAATTTGTGTTGGAACAACATGAAGGAATATCGTGGAACCCAACATATTTTATAGTGTGTGTCTTTTACATGAAATAGAACTAAGCAGTGATCTAGAAATGCTGAAAGTTTGATCTTTACTGTATATATACACACACACACAAATGTAAAATACACATTTAATACACCACCTTTTCAATAAACGCTTTAAAATGAGCCGAATTGTCGGTGCCAATGGCGAAGTGGAAAGTGCACCGACACATGCACTCCGGTGCTCACGGCGACCCGAGTTCGATTCCCGCCTCGAGGTCCTATGCCAATCCTTCCCCTCTCTCTGCTCCCCACACTTTCCTGTCAATTCTCTACTGTCCTATCCATTAAAGGTGAAAAACCCGAAAAAAAAATTATTAAAAAAATAAATAAAAAAATGAGCCGAATCAACACAATTCTTAAGTTTTTTAGGGGGACAACCTAATTGTTTTATGTTCAGTCCACAGAAATTTGTAAAAACAATTAAGTTAACCTAATCAATTTGTGTTGGAACAACATGAAGGAATTTTGTGCAACCCAGCATTTTTTACAGCGTGTGTATTCTGAATCACACACTGTAAAAAAATACTGGGTTTCACACAATTCCTTCATGTTGTTCCAACACAAATGGATTAAGTTAACTTTAGTATTTTTACAAATTTAAGTGAATTGAATGTAAAACAATTAAGTTGTCCCCCCCCCAAAAAAACCTCAAGAATTGTGTTTATTCGGCTCATTTTAAATAAGTAATTTAAACAAGCAAATCTTTTTTGAGCACACAGAGAAAGATTAAATAACCTTAAAAACTGCTTTTACATGAAATATAACTAAGCAGTGATCTAGAAATGTAGAAATTTTTATCTTTACTGTGCACACGCACACACACACAGTTTAAAATACACATTTAATGCACCACATTTTCAATAAACGCTGTTTTCCTCGTAATGTATTCCAATTGAAGCCTCGCAGGCCATTTCTTAAAGTCAATGATGCTCGGGATAGGTGCTGATAGCAGAATTAGGCAGCGAGCTCTGCGATATTCTCCGGGGCTGCGGGCCTGTCACACTGATGTGAAAGCGCGGCACGACGTGTGGACAAGATGCAGGCAGTTGGACGGCTGGAGGTCTGCTGTGGGGGTTATTCTGCATTGTTTTCGGCTTGGCCTACATGCTCAGCCAAGCATATTCTCGTACTGCAGACACACATCCAACATCACTGACGCATCTCTCCGTGCATCATCCTCCTTCTCCGTCTCTTTCGCTCTCGTCCGAATCCACGTCTCATGATTAAGGATGCTGCCAACAGCCATTATAATGACGATCACGCTCAGGCTAATGCCATGTTGTTGCTGCATAATTTAAGCCTGTTTTAAAAAATAAATGGCAGTATTGTGCTCGTAGCTCTGCTCTGGTCTCAAACGTGCATATTAAATACAGCAAACTCATTTTTTAGCAATTGGCTTTGATGCATGTCTGAAAAGTTCAATTTTTTTTATTATATTAGCATCTTCTTAATATTAGACGTATATCTAAACAGTCATCGTCTGTAACAAAAGCGCTTATTTGGCTGCATCTTATACTAGTCTGTCACTATTTCTCACTCCAGATGGACACGCGGGTTTCATGAATTGTTTATTGTAGACACATTAACAAATCCTCCCTCTTTCGCTTATACATTTGTCAGTTTTAGAGCTGTAATTTTTAGGACATGTATATGTGTCATAACAGCATTAAAGGAATTTCTACCACTGATTTTTTTTATTCCTGGTCCTTAGCTGAGAGGTACAAGCCGCTGAATTTCATTTAATCTTATAGGTCACAAGGTCAGCGAGAAGCAGACAATTGGAAAGCAGCTTTAAGCAGGGTTTGGGTTTGATTGACAGGGTGTTAGCCAATCAGGATCGAGTGGAGCCATGTTGATTGGATGTGTTACTAACTAGTTGTGACAGCAAGAAAGGTGAAAAGTCTGTGCTGTTCTCAAACCTTCAATGATATTATATATCTGTGTAGAATCAGAAATAACCCATTGATTTCAGCTTTGTATGTATTTGCATTGATTATATGGTTTCAATGCAGTTAATTATAGGCAAATCTATAAGGACTTGGGCTTTGTTGGACAAGACAGTTACTCAACAGTGAAAAATCTTCCTTAAATGTCATTAATTCAAATAAAATTTTTGTCCCATTTTAGAAAAACATTACAAAAGTGATTTGATCTGCATTGAAAGCATATTAAATGCAAGTAAATCCAAATAAGTCAAAATATTTGTAAAACAATGTTCATCCAACACAAAAGAAACTACATAATCACTCTGACCTGTACTCTATAGGTGTTTTCACACAAAATTTGATTATATTTTAAGAAGTGGTAAAACACAGGGTTAATATTTAATGTTTAAAAAATAATGGCAAAGTATAAAGGTTTAAAATGACAATTAATTAGTATTTTGGGGCTACATGTGGTCCTTAAATCACATTCATTCATTTTCCTTCGGCTTAGTCTCTAATTTAGCAGAGGTCACCACAGCGGAATGAACCGCCAACTATTCCAGCATATGTTTTACGCAGCGGATGCCCTTCCAGCCGCAACCCATTACTGGGAAACACCCATACACTCTCACATTCACACACATACACTATGGACCATTTAGCTTACCCAATTCACCTGTACCGCATGTCTTTGTTTTTACCAATTTTTAGTTGGCGTCTTCTGTAAATTATGGTAAAAATGCATAATAGTTATTATTTTATTAACATTTCTCATGTGACAACAATCACACATGTGTTGAATGTGCTAATTGTGTGGTTATAAGGAGGTTTTGATTTCAATAGCATTTATTTATGTATAATTATTGTTTGGAATCAGGTTTATTCTATTCTATTCATAACATTCAGATATATTATTGCAGTTTCATTTATCTGTTTTTTTACTGTATTTATTTTCCATTTTAATTTATAGATTTAGTCATTTAGAAAAATGCCTATAATTATTTTATTATTTTAAGTTTATTTATTTAAATTGAAGTCAAACTACATAAAAATCCTTTTGTATATTTTACGTTATTTCGTTTAATATTTGAAGAGTTCAGATGCAAAAAGTGCCGTCTGAAATTGTCTTCTAAAATGAGAATTTTTCTCAGACTCCTATGTTTATGTTCACCTATTTCACAATAAAGGCAACAAAAAAAAAACATATTAAAGGTGCAGTAGGTGATTGTCTTCAGAAACATTTTTTGTTGTGCTGGTTAAAAATCTCTTCACATTCCAATAGAAACGATTAAAGTAAATGATTTAAATGTGTTTATATGTATTTTTATATTCTGGGTAAGGCATAAAACTAAAAAATGCTCAGCGAATTAAATATTGTGGGGCCGATAATTCCCATAATTCTGATAAGTAGCCAAAACTGTTTGTCAGCAAACGAAGATTTGAACAACTGCGCACCCGTTCATGCAGATCTGCAGATGTGCGTTTATGCGGGCTGCGAGTGACAGCGCTAAAAACAAATGCTCAATCAAAACTTTTTAAAATCCTGAATGAATATTAGAGTTACTTTTGCACGCTGGAGGAAGGATGACACCATGGCTGAAGTATTTCTTTTAGACAAGTAATGTTATCCTTTAAAACTTCTCTAGTCAGACAAAGCTTATGTAGATTGTGTTGCTATGAATGGGTTATAAGCACGGAAGTGTTGTTCAGCCACTGAAATCTTCCAGCAAATGATTAATATGACTATTTTGAGTTTAATAAGGGACCTTTTACAGCACCGATAATGTAAATTTTTATTTAGTTTAACACTTAGGTAAACAGCGCTATTCCGCCTAGCCTGCTTTACTGAGGTGAAGTTGGTTTTATATTCACATCACGTTGGTTCATTTTTTAAACAATGACAACCTGTGATGCGCTCCCTATATTGTTTACCATATTACTTTGAATATTCGGTCTGAAATAGCATGTAAGTATGGCTTAGTAATACGTGTAATTCCTGCATGCAGCCCGCCGGCCAACCACTAAGCATAAAGTAGTCGCTTTAGGACAAAGCATGTGAGAGAGTGAGACTGATGAGTGAGACTGATGAGCGAGTGATGAGTTTTGCTTGCTAACTACATAACTTAAAACGTGCTAGATATAATACAGTTTTTAGTTTAGAATTGTAGTATTATAAAGTACTGTAAAGTTTTCTAACTGGCGAATGACATGGTCTAGGGTCTCTGTCATCTTTAATGTGCGCGTTCGCAATTTCAGGAGGCGTGGCTTTGGATGACAGGGGAGGGATTGTATTTCAAAGATACTATGCTAATCGGTTAGCATTTAGGCAGATCACCTACTGCACCTTTAATTCCCATAAAAGTGAAATTACTCAACTTATACATAGGAGCCTGAAAACAAAAAGTCATTTTAGGAGAAAATTTTAGACAGCACTTAGTGGTTTTTGCATCTAAACATTTAATTTATTTATTTCATTCAAATTGGTTTTTAGTTTTAGCTAACTATTATATCATGCGGCGGCACAGTGGCTCAGTCGTTAGCACTGTTGCCTCACACCAAGGTCACTGGTTCGAGTTCCTGTTGGGTCAGTTGGCATATCTGTGTGGAGTTTGCATGTTCTCCCCATGTTCGCGTGGGTTTCCGGGTGTTCCTTTTCCCCCCACAGTCCAAAGACACGCGCTAAAGGTGAATTGAATAAACTAAATTGGCATGTAGTGTATGTGTACTAAATTGGCATGTAGTGTATGTGTATGTGTGTGAATGAGTGTGTATAGATGTTTCTCAGTACTGGGTTGCAGCTGGAAGAGCATCCGCTGTGTAAAACATATGCTGGATAAGTTGGCGGTTCATTCCGCTGTGGCGACCCCTGATGAATAAAGGGACTAAGCAAAAAGAAAATGAATAATACCATGTTTTCTGCAGGAAAACTTTTCTCAAAACGATTGGTTGAAATATCTGACTAATATCTTGACAGAGGTCAGCAGCTCACTCGATATCTATGTTATGATAGTATACAGAAAAGGTTTAGACAGTACAGCCATGTATGAATAACAAGGAATGTGAATCACAGCATGCTTGAGGTCTCTAGATCACATGGCCTTTGGTTGTCTGTGTTATATTCTACAGAGCTATGGGACATGATGCTCAGGTCAAAAGTCACAAAAACAGAATGTTTCCTTTGAAGTTTCCATGTCATCAAATGTTACCAAAAAAGATTCAAAAAGCCTTAGTTTATTACAAGTAGACGTGGCTTGAAAGCTTTAGAGATGCATTTCTCTTCTTATGAGATTAAACACAACTATATCAGTGTGGTAGTATGTAGTAATGTTGTGCTTTAAGGTTAGATACCATGTACAGATTCAGAGAAAGGATTATTTAATCTGATTTAAATGAGATTTGGAGTATTGTTTTAAGTGTAATTTTTCTTCTTTTTTTCCCCCCAAGCGTTCCTGGCAGATTTCCAGAGAAACAGCCTTCCAGATGTGACTTACACAAGATATAAAGAGAGGCAGATTGAAACATTTTTCATCAGGCGCTCTAAGATGTAGTCGATTGCAGGGAACTTTTTTTTTTTTTAAACTAAAAGGCATAATGCAATTTAAATCCAATCCTTAATGCCAGGTGGCCAGTGCAGCAATGCCAGAATCCCATCTTTCTGGCTCCTGTTAAGATACAAGCCAGATACAATCCATAATTTGTATATATACACAAACAAAATGCAAATTACTGAAGACATTTCTTCTAAATGGGCAGCACTTTGGCGCAGTGTGTTCGCACAATCGCCTCACAGCAAAAAGGTCGCTGGTTCGAGCCCTGGCTGAGTCAGTTGGCATTTCTGTGTGGAGTTTGCATGTTCTCCCCGTGTTGGCGTGGGTTTCCTCCGGGTGCTCCGGTTTCCCCCACAAGTCCAAAGACATGCGGTACAGGTGAATTGGGTAAGCTAAATTGTCCATAGTGTATGAGTGTGAATGAGTGTGTATGGATGTTTCCCAGTGATGGGTTGCAGCTGGAAGGGCATCCGCTGCATAAAACATATGCTGAATAAGTTGGCGGTTCATTGCACTGTGGCGACCCCAGATTAATAAAGGGACTAAGCCGAAAAGAAAATGAATGAATGAATTTCTTCAAAATTTTAAATAAAAATATTCTCCCTTTCAGCTTAAATAAAAGTTGGTCAAATCTATATATCTGTTTAACTGTTATTTATTCAGGTGACACGGTGGCTCAGTGGTTAGCACTGTCGCCTCTCAGCAAGAAGGTCACTGGTTCGAGCCCCGGCTGGGTCAGTTGGCGTTTCTGTGTGAAGTTTGCATGTTCTCCCCATGTTGGCGTGGTTTTCCTCCGGGTGCCCCCACAGTTCAAAGACATGTGGTATAGGTGAATTGAATTAACAAAATTGGCCATAATGTATGTGTGTGAATGAGTGTGTATGGATGTTTCCCAGTACTGGGTTGCAGCCGGAAGGGCATCCGCTGTGTAAAACATATGCTGGATATGTGATGGTGCATTCCACAACAGCCATATCCAGACATACCAAGTTGGGAAAAGTCATTTCCGGGGGAGACAGAAATGATTTGCGGGAGGTTGAGGGAGATTGTGGGGGGAGGGGGGTTAGGGGTTGGGTACATCACGTTTGAGGACCGGGCGGGAGATGCGCGGTTTCCAGGAGATTATCATTCGTTTGCGGGCAGCTTCCAGGACACTTGGGATGTCTGCATATCACCCTGCAGCTCAAGACTGGTCAGTACCTGGATGGAAGACCACATGGGAAAACTAGGTTGCTGTTGGAATTGGTGTTATTGGAAATGTTATGGAATTGGAGTCCAAATGCCCCGGTAAAGTGAAGGGCACACTATTCTGTCAGTGAGCACCGTCTTTCGAATGAGACTTTAAACTGAGGTCCTGACTCTCTGTGGTTATTAAAAAATCCCATGGCATTTCTCGTAAAGAGTAGGAGTGTAACCCCGGTGTCCTGGCCAAATACCCTCCATCTGCCCTTACTATCATGTCCTCCCAATCATCCCCATACACTGAATTGGCTCTATCACTATCTCTCCACTCCGCCAATAGCTGGTGTGTGGTGAGCGCACTGGCGCCATTGTCCTGTGGCTGCCGTTGCATCATCCAAGTGGATGCTGCACACTGGTGGTGGTGTGGAGAGACCCCCCACCCTCATGATTGTGAAGCACTTTGGGTGTCTGGCCGCACACATTAAATGCGCTATTACATTACATTACTCTGTGCTGACCCCTGATGAGGGACCTCACGGTGGCTCAGTGGGTAGCACGTTCGCCTCACAGCAAGAAGGTCGCTGGTTCGAGCCTCGGCTGGGTCAGTTGGCGTTTCTGTGTGGAGTTTGCATGTTCTCCCCGTGTTGGCGTGGGTTTCCTCCGGGTGCTCCGGTTTCCCCCACAAGTCCAAAGACATGCGGTATAGGTGAATTGGGTAAGCTAAATTGTCCGTAGTGTATGTGTATGTGTGTGAATGAGGGTGTGTGGATGTTTCCCAGTGATGGGTTGCAGCTGGAAGGGCATCCGCTGCGTAAAACATATGCTGGATAAGTTGGCAGTTCATTCCGCTGTGGCGACCCCAGATTAATAAAGGGACTAAGCCGAAATGAAAATGAATGAATGAATGACCCCTGATGAATAAAGGGACTAAGCCGAAGGAAAATGAATGAATGTTATTTATTTGTTTGTTTTTTTATTTACATTATTGCAAGACCTTTTGTAAATAAAAGCATTTGTATTTAAAAAATTTATAATTACGGTTGCCAAGTTCAAGGAAAATTTCCAGCCAAATGTGAAATCAAAACCCACCCAAAAGGAATAAAAAGTAGCCCAATTTTTTCCTCGTCAAAGTCAGTTGCTGGATTACCAAAAAGAGAGAGGTTTACCCAACAAGGGCTCATTGGGAAAATGTGCCCAATGATACATTTTTGAGCAACTAGAAATATATACTTGTGGGTACATATGGCTACATTGTGTGTATAAAACGAACACTAGGGGCTGTACCGCTGCCCTTAGCTCCATATGGACATCTTTTCTAGCATGACTGGTCTGATGGGTAGCTCACCACGAAGGGTGCCAGATTTTGGCAGAGCGGAGTGGTCTGGGGTTAGAGACTGGAAAAGGATGGTTCCAGAAAAAAAGGGCAGGGTGATACCATGGTAAAAGTACACATCCACACTGGCTTTTATTTTAAAGTTTGCTTTTGAAAAAACTATTGGTTGGGTTTAGGGAAGGGGGTTGGTGTGGTCAGTCGATATATTTTGCATGACGACAAGCCAACCGGATTCTTTCATGGTCAAGCGCGGGAAGGGCGTTAATATTGGCAGAAATGTCCACAGCAGCCTCAGTTGGATTTATGAAAAAAAAGCACGTTTAAAAAAATGTATTTGAGATTGTTAAAATCTCAAACTAACATGGTGCCTAACATAAGCAACCTAACATGGTGCCTTCTAGTGGATTTGTGAAAACAAAAACTGCTTGAAGACGTAGTCCAGGGTACTTATTTCTTAGTTCTCAAAAATGTATCCCTGGGCACATTTTCCCAATGAACCTGGGCTGGGTTTACCATTTCTTTGATGTTTTGTATTACCCATATTCGTAGATATGCATATCATTTCACAGCATATCATACAGTATATGACTGTGTATGTGACAAATAAATGAACATTGAATTGATATGTATGTGTACAGCAACACTTCAAAGTACTTTCCACTAACAAACCACTAAAGGCTGATTTATACTTCTGCGTCAAGTCATCAGCGTAACCCACGACGCCTGCCTTGCGCGTAGTCGTGCATTTATACTTCTGCGTGCTGTTTGCGTTGCTCTGCAATAACACTTAGGTTACAGTAGGTTTTTCTGTTCCTCTGTGTCGAGTTTCTTCGCGGGTGTTCTGTTTTTTTCTGAACTCTACAGGTACCTAAAACTCGTTCGTTCAGAGGCAGGAACCGGCGGACGTGCAACAACTTTAATCATAAGGTAAACACAAAACAAAAGTTTCCATCTGGAGCTACTTCACGGGACTCGACACTTGTAAACACTCACTTCATCGGGCTTGAGACTCTCAGCACCACCCATGCTCGTCACAGCTACCAAGCCGACCAAAAACTTACGCTATGCGCCGCTGTGACGTGTGGTTACATTTTTCTAGAGGTGCCACAGGGCTATGCAACCGTGTGAAGGCTGCACCGGACCATACGTGTGCAGTTGATGCAGAAGTATAAATCATCCTTAACACTGTTTCGTATTTACATTTATTGACTTTTATTTGCTCTATAATACACAATTTAAGCAAGCATAACTGTTACAACCAGCTCAAAATTGTAACATTAGAGAGACAATATGGACCAGGTAAAGAGAAATGATTTATCAACAAAAAGGCATAACTAACAAAAGTATTTAAAGCAATCAAAGTCAGTATAAATGGAAATCAGTAGTGAAAAGCATGTGCATGGTAGTGGGCTGAGCTCATGATCCAAAACAAACTAAAATAATCAAAAACGCCAAGCAGGGGGGTCCGGCTAACCTAGCTCGCTCCTCATGTCAAACATTGGACTCCTTATAGGCACCACATAATGGGTCTCAGGTGAGATGACCCATCCACAAATCAGTAACCATACAGGCTCTGCAAATCACAAAAAGAACCACAACAAACAGGTCCCACACAGGACCTAACAATAACACTATGATATTTTTGTTTGTTCTTTTACCCCAAAATGCTACTGATATCATGTTGCCAAATAAGTTTTTCAATAAACAATTCTTACACATTACAATGTTTGATTCATTCAGAAAATAAAATAAAATTACATTAAGAGTAGGGCTGCACAAAAACACTGAAATAAAACTGAAATTGTATTAAATGTGGTATTTTCAATATAGGCTCATTCTGGAAAACGTATCCATATATACCTTTCTAGAGATTACAAATTAACGTATGGCTGTATTTCTTCTTTAAAACGAATTCTACTGGGCGGTATGACACCGTTCCTTTTCGTGCTTACCAGCTGACCGCTTACCTCCATGTGGACAGCTTTTCCACTGTTACCAGTTCATACAGTGGCTTGCCACGTTCGTCGGTGGAAATGTGACGTGGAGCGGAGTTGACTGCGAGAACTAAGTCAGGCGAAGAACGGTTCCAGAAAGCAGGTTAGACAAAAAAAAGCCAAAAAATAAAATATACAAGTAAATAACAGGGTGAGAATGTGGTAAAATCTGAAAACATGGTAAAAATCAGGCGAGGGCTTTTCTTTTTTTGGATAGCTTTTTAAAACTGTCAGTTGGGTTTAGAGAAGTGGGTGGGCGGGTCAATCGCTGCTTTTGAAAACTCTATCGGTTGGGTTTGTGGAAGGAGGACAGTGGGTCAGTCGATAGGTCAGTCAGTCATTCGGTCAGTCAGTCGACAGTGACCTCTGGTGACTAGTGGATTTATGCAAGAAGAGCAGGCATGAATGTCACTCACAAGAGAAATTAGAGATCTCAAAAGTATACACAGCGGCCTCTGGTAGATCTGCGAAAAACAAAACATCAAAGAAAACGTACCTCCTAAGACATATTTGGTGCTGTTCAGAAATGTATATAGGGGTACGTATTCAAGAATAAGACTGGGTTGAATATTTTCATGTTCTTTCAGATGTAGCAGTAACACAGAACCAAAGCTCATTGAGAATCGATGCAAACAGCCGTCCGATTGTAGAATGATTATCTTCGATTTCAGAATTGCATCAATTAAATCATCTTGTCAGTGAACTATGACTCTATGCAGTAAATGCTGTTCCATCTAAAAGCTTGTGCTGGAGATTTACAGCTGATTACAGAGCCGCTTTACTGCCAAAATGTGCATGAAAATTGCCTTTGATAAGTCAAAGACATAGGTCAATTTGCCCCTCATCACTAGTGATCTTACCAAATACTGACCACAACTTCATTCAGAACTAGCATTACTCAAACATTTAATCCAACCTGAGATCTGCTGATTTCTGAACACATCGTCATGACATTCATCAAACGCTCTGACGCTGGGAAATCAATATAATTTCTCTTATAATGCGATGACCTCTGCATTATTGCTGCATCGTGTGTGTGTTGTTTACTCCGGGAACTGTGAAGCCCATGGGGGAAGCTGAGAGGTGGGCAAACAGGAAGTGACACGATTGTGTGCATGAGCTGTGCTGTGTGGACTGACCCTAATCACAGCGGACAGTTTGCGCTTATATAAGCCGCTCAAAACAGCCAACAGGCCTGAAGCCCGTCCTGGAGCAACATATGTGACTTTATATATGCGTGTAAGTTTGCTTATGTGCACATGTATGTACGCATCAGTGTCCGCTTTCTTTAATGTCACCCTGCTGATGCAAGCAACGCTGTTATTTTTGGAGCGCACATTATTCAAAGCATCTCAATTTATCCTCATCTGCGAACTCACAAAAGCATCTCGCAGTTAAAGTGCTGATCAGGAATCAGATTTTCCCCTTTCCTGGCACAATCTCAGTCATATAAACACATTCTGGCTCAGCACTCCTACACATCTGACTATTCAATGCAGAAAGAAAAACGTATGAAGAATAATGCTGAGGATGAGTGGAGGTAAGCATTAGCGCTGGCTTTATCAGTGGTGAAAAAGCACACACGCACACACACACACACACACACACACACACATACATACACTCATGCAGGAGGATGAGGATTTGCTGTGGTATTTACTGAATGCTCGGGTTAACTCTTTTCATTGGGGTATAAGTGAGCGTACTGTATGTGCGACGGTGTTTGCTGCTGACGGTGGCTTTGCATTGAGAGCAGATCTGCCCGCTGGCTTCAGCGTTTTATACACGACATTTCAGCACGGACAAACTAAAGTCGCACACCTGAGTCTTCCACAGAGCGTTCTCAATACAATCGCACAAACAGCATCTTAGCAGTATTGTTGATGTTTTTACTGCTTAAATAAAGTAGGAGAAATGAATAATTGAACTCAGAATCATGTGCAGCAATTGGTTTATTATGGGGGTTTTTTGTAGGATAGAAATGATAGGTACTACCATTTAAAGGCTGGGATTTTTTATATATAAATATAAAGGTGCCATAGAATGCATTGAAGCAATATGTTTAAATTGTTCTTTACAAATGCACACATTGTTTGTTGCCTCATTACAAATGCACACAGCAAAATCTCACAATATACATGTTAAAGTCGCCAAGAAATTAAAACTAACCATATGATTTTGTTAGCTCACATTGGTAGTTTTGTAGTGAACAGTTCATCTGTGCATATCATTAAAAAAATGTTTGCCCTTCTAATCTTTCATTGAAATCTGAAAATGCACTTCCTGTTTTGTTTTTTTTTCACTTAAAGAGCCCCTATTATGAGTTTTTGAAAATTACCTTCTATGGACCCTTTTCACAAGCCTGTTATGACGTGTTTAATGGTCATCATAATGTTAAATCCTTGAAAGTTTTAAATATTTAGATTTTTTAAAAATCCTATGAACATTTATATGTATTTATGAATATATCGCTTGTGCGAGGTGTTTCTAATGCAGCGTCTATGGGGCTGAGAGTAAATTTGACATTATTCTCTCTTCTGGCAGCCATTATTAGTCTCACATAATTTTTTTCCTTTTTCTGAAAGTCTTGATAACACCATCATGGAGTTTTTCTTTTATTATTTGAGCAAATAAGATTGTACAAAAATTATTTGTTGTATTCTCCCATTCACTGCACTCTGAGTTTACCCAGCTATGACGCCTTCCGCTACTGAGAAACCCTGGAAATGTGAAATGAGTCTATACAGTGTGCAACACAGCTCTAAGTGAATGAAAACATCCAGCTGATGTTTAAATCTGAAAGTGCACATTGTTTAAAAAATAGATTTTTTAATAAAAGATTCGACACAGAGTCGTTTAAATGATTCATCGTTCGTCCGGATGTTTTGTCTGTTCGTATCGATGTCAACGCGAAACAATACCAAATATGAACTGCTGGATCCAGTAAAACGTGAACGCTGTGGTCAAATTTTTTTCAATAGTTCAGCTTTTGCCACTGTGTGGATTAATACTGAATGTGTATCTTTGTATTTACTTATGGTTAAGAATAGAGCAATACTCTTGCATTGGGCTCACACATATACTCTCTACTCTGGCACTCTTCAACAATGTTGATAAGCCGTGGTGGGCGTTTCTCTCTGTCTTGCGCTGAACGCAGTCGACCAATCGCAACAGACTGGGTCATCGGACCAATCAGCGCTAAGGAGGGGTTTGGAAACAACTTAATCACTGAACAAATCATATAGGAGTCGTTGGGATAATTAGGTAAAAATAAATGACAATGAAAGTGTTTTTTGCCCTTGCATGCATATCAGACTGTTGTTGGAGACCCCCAAAACCAAAATATGACCCTTTTTAATGCATAATAGGGGCTCTTTAAATTGTCAGATTACATACATCTTAGGAATTAGGCGTGGCTAACATATTTAACCACGCCCCTCCAACTGTCAGTTTTGACAACAAACAGAAATGGTGAGGAGGAGTCTGTTAGTCTGTAATAACTCTCCCCAAACCCTTTTCCCCATCTTTCTAAATGAAATGCCTTCTTTACTACAGCCAATCAGCTCACAGTAGAAAAAACAAGCCACGCCCACTGCTTTGTCATTTAATATTCTGTTTTTCTTGGAACTGCTTTACATGTTTTTCCTTTAATAAAGACATATTTAAATTAATCATAACTGAGATCTCCATGAAATGGTGCAGCCTCTGAGTAATAAAAACATTTCTTACACTTATAATAAAAACAGTGTGCCATCTTTGAGTTTCACAGTTTGTACTATGAGTAAAAAATATGAGAGTGGGGAAAATGGGACAGAAGTGATGCTGAGGGTTTGGAAAGAGCTGATATTAGATGTCAGTTCAGTTAGTCATCATGGCTGTGGCTCTTTTATTCCATCGTGGTGACTCTTTCTAAGGTGTGATGCATTTCCAGTTTACACAAAGCTGCTCGTCATTCTCCTTTAGCAAGGTTTATTGCCTAAACCCTGCGTCCTGACTCGACGATCTAACAAAAAAAATGATGCGTGTTTATGTGTGAGTAAACAGTTTCATTAAACTCGAGTGCCACTTAAACGAACAGTAGACTCAGTCGTTAGGAATGATAATGAATGTTTCCTAAACACGTCCTAAACAATTAGAAAAATCTGAGCCCATACCCACTTCCTCAGTTTAAATGGGAAGCACATGTAACGTGCAAACACTTCCCCTGATGACTTACAAGGCATAATTGAGTCTACAGGGGTCATATTTTAAGAGTTTTACTGTTTTTAAACATAAGATCTATTATGAAGTTAATCATCATTTCTTTTTTGTCACTGCTGTATCTTTAGTACTGCAATCCAAACGCCCTCTTTTGTGTGAAACGAGTAACAATTCTTAGTTATATGTTGTGGGTTGTCTGTCTGGTCCAATTTGGTTGGCGGTGTCCCATGCTTCAATAACAGGCTCTTTGTAAAAAGCCTGCATTACATTTAAAAGGGATGGATTTAAACATGCCTTAAAACATGCTTCTATGTCAGATATTTGTTTTTTTCAGAAACTGAGATGGAAGGGCAGCACAACTCAATGCATTTTCTTTTTTTTTTTTTCTTGAGTGACATCATTAACATGGAGAAACAAGACACGGTCTATGTCGCTAGTTAAAATCGATGTCCCACTTTTTATTAAACAACTTAATGTACTTAATGTGTTCATAATGTACTGCATAACACTTCTGGTGCTCTTGAGGTGAAATATGAGTAGGGCTAGGGACAGGTTTGGTGGTAAATGTTTAAGGGTGGGTTAAGATGTAAGGGATGGCCCACAGTGTAACTGAAGATGTATTTAAAGAAATTAATTACAGATGTAATTACATGCAGGTATTTAATCAATCATAAGTACAATGTAAAAACATTTACACAATAAGTACATTGTAACAAATTATATATTCAGTGTAGAATAGTACATATTAGTTAAGGCTGCCTAATATAAAGTGGAACTAAAATATTTCTCAGAATTTGAACATTCTTCTAAATATTTGGAATAATGTAAGTACGTAAGCCAGCAAATTATACACACTGTTCTAGTGGGGTTTTTTAGACATTTTTGGAGATTGCGAAATATGTTACAGGAGCTATGTTTTTTTTTTGTAGTTTTTGTTTTCGCGAATCCACCAGAGGCCACTGTGTATGCTTTTTCAGATCTCAAATTTCTCTTGCGAGTGCCATTCGCGCCTGCTGTTCTCACGTAAACCATGCTGTCGACTAACTGACTGAATGACCGACCGATCATCCCACCCACCGCCTTTCCTAAACCCAACCGATAGTGTTTTCAAAAGCACCGATTGACCAGTAATTGACACACTCGAACCCATCGTTGTGGTCAACTCCTCTCTGCGTCTCAAGTCCGCCGACGTAAATGGCGAGCCACTGGGAAAACTGGTAACAGTCGAAAAGCCGTCCACACGGAGGTAAACGATCAGCTGGTAGTGCAACAAAAAACAGAAGCCATCGACGGCGTCATGTACTGCCCTGTAGCATTCGTTTTAAAGACGAAATGCAGCGATACGTAGCTCTGATTACATAATTCACGCTCTCTCGCACAATGAGCCTGTGTTGTTCCTCATTCATTCATTTTCCTTCTGCTTATAGTCCCTTTATTCATCAGGGGTCACCACAGCGGAATGAACCACCAACATACACTACGGCCATTTTAGTTTAATCAATTCACCTATAGCGCATGTCTTTGGACTGTGGGGGGAACCTGAGCACCCAGAGGAAACCCACGCCAAAAAGGGGAGAACTGACCCTGTTGGCACTCGAACCAGCAACCTACTTACTGTGAGGTGACAGTGCTAACCACTGAGCCACCGTGCTGCCTGAGCCTGTGTTGTGTTTTTTTTATATGTAATGAAAATAAAAATGTACATATTGTGCATTTAATGCAAACATATACAACAAACTAATAATCTCAGATCTCAAAATAGGTCTGTTTTTAAAGGTTTATCAGTTATCATTAAAAAAAATTATTTCCCTGTGAAAAAATAACAGTTTTTGCTTCCAGAATCAACTCTTGCGCTCCCATTTTTGTTGGACTTTGTCATATCTCACTCTTATCATTAATCACCAGCTGGGAAAAATAGCATAGCTGTATGTAGTCTTAAAAATGTTATCTATTCAGCTTCCTCTTCACAGTGATTAAGTGGGTCAAGTTGTTAGCCCGAGATAAGTGTTGTGGCTGAGTAAATGTGTGAATCTCTTCATCTTTTGGTATCTTACAATCATCCAAATTTCTCAATATTCTCGACTTTTCTTAAATGACTCTCCATACTGCTGGTTGTTCAGACATTATAGTAAATAATTGGCCAAATTTGACCAAGATATTTGGATTGAAATGGATCCTAATGGACCTGAGATGCATAAAAAGTAATAATAATAATCATATATATATTTTGCTGCTTGTCAATTTAAAGACGCCATATGATGCTTTGTAATATTTTCCTTTTCCAGTGTGTGTGTGTGTGTG
>CAIGQW010056815.1:570209-599432 GCA_903798125.1 Danio choprae
TGTGTGTGTGTGTGTGTGTGTGTGTGTGTGTGTGTGTGTGTGTGTGTAAAAGTCTGCTTTTCTCATTGAGCTAGCTTGTGTAGAGTACATGAACTTTAATGTGGTTGATAAAGCATGAATTTAAGTCTGATTTCTATTGCAGATGTCATTGAATTCCCCTGTGTGTGGGTCAGTGCTGATTGTGATTCTAACAAAACTATATACTAAAAGCAGATACTATGGCATGAGCATACATTGGTGACATTATGGTGAATGATGTGCACTTATTCATATATTAGTGTTCTTCAGATCTTATAAGTAAATATCAGAGGCATCCATTTATGCTCCTGCTGGGCCGCTGTCCTGCATATTTTAGCTTTTATCTCTATAAAATAATCTGACAGAGCTAATCGAGGTCTTATAGGCATACTAGAAACTCCTAGACAGGTTTGTTGAGGCAAATATTAGAGATAATCTTTGCAGGACAGTATACTGTATGGTGGTATTGTAGATCATATTACTCAATTAAAACACCACTCACATGTACTTAAAAAAACATAAACAACACAATAATACAGTTTCAAACTTTAAATACACGTTTAAAGAGTGCACTTTGTAGTAATAGTAAATGTAAAGGTTTTCAAGTACAATTATAATTGACTAATCTCTTGTAATGTTTGAAAGAAGTACACATATGAGCGTACTAATTTCCTAATATAGAGTACTCAAGCACATGTTGTGTACAGTACTTGATTATAATTGAAGAGTTCATAAACAAAAGCCTTCTAAAATGACCATAACCTATTAATCACCATAAAAGTGAAACTACCAAACTACTTTTGCATTTGAACTCTTCAATTGTAACTGTAGTGTGTTATTCAATATTAATTAAAAAATGTAGTAAATTTCAATTGCAAATATGTTTAAATACATGACAAGTTTCAACAGAAATTATATATTTCAGAAGTACATTTTCAATGCCATGAATTCCAGTACAGTCATCAGGGTAATTTAACAATATTTGAAAGATAATAGAAGTAAATGTACTAAAGTTCCTAATTAGAAGGCATTTACAGCATTTACAACATGTTCAGCTAAAAACACAGGAGCTTTTATGTTTTTCACCGTTAAATGTGTCAATGAACACTAATAAGTGTAACTATTTACTACGTATTTAAAGTAACACTTTTTATTTAAATTATGAATGCAGTTTAATGTTTCCATATTATGTTCTCTTATTGAAAGTATACTGTAAAAATATAAGTTGATGAATTTTTTCTTATTTTGTGATTCACAAGTGTTTTCAGTTTATTTATGGTTGTGAATTGCATTATGTTGATCTCTGCTCTGTCGACTTTTGATGTTGAAAATTCAACTACAGTTTAACAAAGTGACTTTTATTGATATTTTAGTTGTTTGAAATAATATAATGTATAAGAAATAATATATAGAAATATAAGTCTGTAAAATACAGAAAATGTGCTGACAGTTTATTACAAGGATTTTGTACTCAACAGTGGTCCCCAACCCCTGGGCTGTGGACCGGTACCAGTGCATGGATCAATTGGTACGAGGCCGGACAAAAATCATTAATTATTTCCGTTTTATTTATTATCTTAGTCTTACAGATCTTTTATTTTGAAAAATCTTTTATTTTGAAAAATTACAGCATTGTCTTGGTTACATCTCGGTCACTTGAGCACCAAAAATTAACCCACAAGCTAGCAAAATGAATAAGAAACAGATGTCTTTGGAAAGTTTCTTTGCGAAGGGGAAAAGGTTTAGTGAACGACCCACGAACTGCCAACTCCGCAACTCATTTGTCAACAAATCAGGTTAATCCAGCATGTCTGTGCAAGAATATCAACTTGCTCACATTCAGTGCACAAGTTCATTATTTCCAATGGAGGCGCGCAGCTTGTGCACACATATTGGGAGCGACACGCTCACGCCTTCCAGACTCAGCCAGTTAAAAACATCCTCAGAATGCTGTAAGATCACTGCGAGTCACGTGACGAGCTGACTGATCACCTTCACATTTTGTATGGAATATATACATTTCAGTAGACTTATCTCAGACAATCTTCAGTGCGTTTTATTTTTCTCCATATATAAAACTTGTATGAGAGTTGCAATGTTTTGTCAGCTTGTCATCCTCGGTAGAATTGTCACGTGTTGCGGACCACTGCTGTAAATACAACACCAACCCAGAAAATATATCACTTTCACTTGAAACTATTACAAAAGTAATAAAAGTCACTTTTATAAAACTTTAAAAGGTTGAAAGTTGTTGAAAGAAAGATCAAGGTCCCATAATGCAATTTAAAAACAGAAAATAAAATCATGACTAACAAAATATGGAAAACTGCTAATTTATGAATATTTTTTACAGTGTATGCTAAAATATATTTTTTCACAAATAACCATGAAAATAAAGTTTTGACATTTACATTAATAATCCCATGGTGTTTTTTTACATTTCTATTGGTAGTGTCGTGCATATAGTGCATGAATATGTTTACTCTTCCATCCCTTGTTATGTATTAGAGCACCATGGTATTTTTTGTAAGGGTGAAAACATCTCCCAGTGAGTCAGTGCTCTTCACAGCAGAATGAAACTGCTGATCAGCACAAGAAACAAACACAGGAAAATGAGCTCCACCATCGCATGGCATCCTTAGATTGAAAATAGAGTCTGGTGGATGTCTGCTCATCCAGATACTTTGTTCGGAAATGAAAAATAAACAAGGCCACAGACATCTGTTTGCAGAGCCAGCAGGCCCTCATATATAGTCATATTGTGCATGTTGTGCTGTCTTTCTCCCAGCCTAACATCTGTGGCATACTTGACATACCACGACAGAGAGCATTCGTTCCTGTTACATCACTGAAGCCTGAGGGATGCTGGAAGTGTGTGACGCTCGCATGTGACTCTTTGCACTCTTATTCTCACTGTAAACAGTTATTAAAGAGAAACAATGTCAAACGTTAATATTATGTACTTACGAGAAATCCAAAATGAGGAATGTGAAAATGATTAGCATGTCTAGAATATGTGCTTTTTTTTAACAGCTGGAACATGCTATAACATGCTTATATAATTAAATCAACATTAATTAAATGAAACGTGCAAAGTGGCACACATTTGCATTTGTGCCAAATGAAAGAGACGCACGTGAGCATTTGCTCAGCACATTTCACACACACCACTAGTTTCAGCTATAATTTAATTTCCTTAGGCTTGACATTTATCAAAATGTTGCTTCTAGCAAATGAAGCTGTAATTTCTGTTGATTTTATGAATGAATATTTAATTCACTTTTCAGAATTGATGGAAAATTTATAGGGTCTGTTGTGAAGTGAAGAAAACTAAAAATAGATTTCAAATTTGAGCCCTGGACAGACCAAGCCAATCTGATTGGTGACATTTGGATAAACAACCAATGCATGAAATAAATGTAGTTTATCACTCACCTCTGCCATATGTATGTTGCATATGCTATTATCGCAGTAACGATAATTTAGTAATATATTGTGCAGCCCTATTCAGGATAGTAGTTTGTGATGGTGTTGTCTAGATTCAGATTGTTCTGATTCACCTGTTGATTCTGAATAATGGTTTTCCAGGTAAACTATTTCTTTAGTTTAAACTACACTCAAAACAATATTTTTGCTGCTTGTTCAAACTACGTATTTAAGTGAAGTTTTATAAACTAGCTTCGAGAGGAGCACGTGCTATGCTTGATCGCGACTGGTCTCTCATCCGTAATCAGCAATAATCCAATCAGATTGATCCAAGCCAACAATAAATAGTCAGATTTTTACCCTACTGCTTATCTTCGTTTTGGAAGAATCCCCCCCTTCCACCCCATCTCCTCCTTTTTCTCCTTTACCAGGGAGAGCTCTCAAGACCTACCTGATCTCGGACCCCCTTACATGCTAATTGACCAAGCGGGAGCCCTGGGCTCAATTATCTCAGAGCTCAGGGTTCCCCCGGTACAGCATGCCAAACTGCTAATAGCGTCAAGCAATATCTAAATGTGAACTCTCGAAAATGAGATGAAACAACACAATTCTTGAGGTTTTTTTGGGGGGGGGGCAACTTGATTGTTTTATGTTCAGTCAACATAAATTTGCGTTGGGATGGCATTAAGGGATTGTGTGGAACCCAGCATTTTTTACAGTGCAAGTGAAATTAATCATTCTGTCAGGAATATTTTTGATAATTATGACTTAAATCTGGGACTATAACTTGGAATATATTGTGCACACACAGTATGGACCATTTTTATGTCTCTTTTAGTGTGTTTTTTAAGCAAGTAAAGGTTTGGAAGTATAAAGTACAAGTTGTTTATAGAACACGTCAGTAGAGTATGTTTGGAATGATTATTATAAGCACATGCCAAGAATATCTCAGAAATTCCTGCAGATTATACGGCGTAAAATCTGCAGTAAAGATCTTGATAATTGTCCTTATAATGGCAATATGACAAAGGAACTGAGATATGTTTACTTACAGTAACATTTAAACTCACAAAAGCACCGAGGGGAACTTTTGCAGGGCTTTTGTGAGTTGCTGCCTCAGGCTTTTCTGGTTCTGACCCCTCACTTCCTCCCTGTGTTTGTGGTGCCTTCGAGAGCCGCTTCCTGCCTCTGTCCTCAGTCTGGCTGGGATGAAATGAAGGGGAAAAAAAACCTTTCCACAAGCAGGCGGATCTTTATGAGCATGTTCAGGAAAAACTCTTGAGTTTAAAAGAAGGTGTGTGTTTGTGTTTTAGGCTTTTGGCTCTGAACTAGGAAAAGGGTTTCCACTGACGAAGCAGATTTTCATAAATGTTTGGGAGAATGTTTTTAAGTAATTATTGATGTCTCTCTAGGGCCTCACAGTGGCGCAGTGGGTAGCACGTTCGCCTCAGCAAGAAGGTCGCTGGTTCGAGCCTCGGCTGGGTCAGTTGGCGTTTCTGTGTGGAGTTTGCATGTTCTCCCTGTGTTGGCGTGGGTTTCCTCCGGGTGCTCCGGTTTCCCCCACAAGTCCAAAAACATGCGGTATAGGTGAATTGGGTAAGCTAAATTGTCCGTAGTGTGTGAGTGTAAATGGGTGTGTATGGATGTTTCCCAGAGATGGGTTGCAGCTGGAAGGGCATCCGCTGCGTAAAACATATGCTGGATAAGTTGGTGGTTCATTCCGCTGTGGCGACCCCAGATTAATAAAGGGACTAAGCCGAAATGAAAATGAATGAATGATGTCTCTCTAAATATTGAAACTATATATACAGACCATCCATTTCATGTTATTGCTAGTATAAAGGAATGGAAGACATTTTATGAAGTTTTTAGAGATGGATGGATAGAGTGGTTGGTAGGGCTGGGCTATAAATAGATTTTATCGAATAACTCGAGTGTGAAGTTTACATCGATTTGTTTGAATGAAAATTGGTTTTCATTCTTACACGTGACCCTCCCCTCTGGGTTCCTGTTGTTCCCCCGCCGTATTTGCCATAGAAACACACAAACAACATAGCAGTGAGTCGGGAAGAACTCCGAGAAATGTTGCGCTCTTTGAAATGAAAAAGAACAAGGACACACAAACACACTGGCCAAAAAAGCGGCACTCAGTCACGCATTCACCATGAGACACTCATTTGAAACTGCATGCCACACCTTGTATTTCTCACCGTAAGAAGTAATGGACAAGACAAGTAATGGAGAAGACATGCATATGAAAGGAACTGTTACCGATCTAATGTTGGAATCCAACGTTGTTGTTTTTCGTATAAATTGCGTGACCCAGCCGCAAAGACGTTCATTATTGTAAATATCAGTATGAACTGATATAACACAAAATAAAAATGAATAAACCTTTGAATGCATGTTCATTGAAAAAAACTAATCAAATAAATCATCTTGTCAAATCATTATGGGTTTACTTTCACTGTAATTGTATAAAATGGTTTAATTTATATTATTATTATAAATTGTATGCAATTATAAATAGGGCTTGTTAAATTTGATCTTTAAATGACAGCTTTTTTTCGTTAACATTTTTATATCTTATAAAATAATTATAATAGATAAGGTTATATACGGGGTTATGGGGGTAATCGATTTAAAACGTTTTTTTTTTTTTTTTGTGAAAAGATCTGGGATTTAAAAAGGCCATATCGCCCAGCCCTAGTGGTTGGTTGACTAGTCATACAACAGCCAATTACAATTTGACGTAATCTTAACCAAAACATGATAGAGAGTGGGACATAGTGTAGCTCCTCCCCTTTAAAAAAACCCCGGCCAATAGCGCTTTGTTTTATCACCGCTCTGCCTGTGAAATGTGAAGCATCTTGAAGGGGGCGGGGCATGTCAGATACTAGAGAGCATTTGATTGGCCAAGATTTGATGAGAAACTAAAGTTTGAGGTGACATGAATAAAACCGTTGATCCATTTAGGCGGAAGAGACAAACTACAAGCTTTACATGTTTATATCTGTTTCATATGTTCTAAACGTGAATTTTGTCACTGTTTTGGTGCACACTAACTTATAGATATCCTAAAAACTAACAATACTAATGTTTCTTATTTTTAATGGTTCTTATTGTTTTGATGTTTTACATTGTATTTTTGATCAACTGCCTATAAGACACTTGTTCAGTTGGACCAGACTTGGTCAGGTAATCGAAATAGTAATTTCTTTCTGATCTTATAATCAAACATTGGGAAATTAACTCACATAATTAATATATGAACGCAAAATGAGACATCTTTAAGCATGTGTTTAAGATAATCTAGCAGAAACTAAACTGCAGCTTTGTATAAAGTTTTTTTTTTTGCCATATTTTTTTTCTTCTTCTTTTTTCTGCGATATATATTGCATTATGATCATAATTTCACAAAAGATTACCTAAATAACTCCACTTGGAAAAAAATCAAAACAATTTGCAATCATAGAGGAATAGAACAAAGATAAAAATGAATTGGTCTTCTGTGGAGTCTAACGCATTGAAGAACAGAAATTCAATATTAATCAAATGTAAAATAAGACTATTGTCTTCATTGTATAAATAAATAAATACAGTTAATCTTTGTTAAATCTATACATTTTAGAATTTCTTGGTTTAAATTCGCTTGATATTTTAGTAACAGGTCTTAAAAACACATCCAAATGAAAATCTTTCACTCTATTAGGGTTAAACTGTGATTCCTGGTTATTAAAATCCCAACTTAACATTGGAGATACTGCGATCTGACTATTGCAGATTAGCACATTGCAATATCGATGCTGAAACGATATATTGTGCAGCCCTAAAAACAACCCACTTTAAACTCTTTTTAAGAGTAAATGAACAGCAACAGAAACATATACTCACCGGCCACTTTATTAGGTATACCTTACTAGTACCAGGTTGGACCCTCTTTTGCCTTCAGAACTGCCTAATCCTTCATGGCATAGATTCAACAAGGTACTGGAAATATTCCTTAGAGATTTTGGTCCATATTGACGTGATAGCATCACGCAGTTGCTGCAGATTTGTCGGCTGCTTTTCCATGATGCGAATCTCCCATTCCAGTACATCTAAAAGGTGCTCTATTGGATTGAGATCTGGTGTGGAGGCCATTTGAGTACAGTGAACTCATTGTCATGTTCAAGAAACCAGTCTGAGATGATTTGTGCTTTATGACATGGCGTGTTGTCCTGCTGGATGTAGCCATCATAAGATGGGTACACTGTGGTCATAAAGGGATGGACATGGTCATCAACAATACTCAGGCAGGCTGTGGCGTTGACACGATGCTCAATTGGTACTAATGGGCCCAAAGTATGCTAAGAAATTATCCCCCACACCATTACACCACCACCACCAGCCTGAACCGTTTATACAAGGCAGGATGGATCCATGCTTTCATGTTGTTGATGCAAAATTCTGACCCTACCATCTGAATGTCGCAGCAGAAATCAAGACTCATCAGACCAGGCAACATTTTTCCAATCTTCTATTGTCCAATTTTGGTGGTGCGTTGCTTGTGGTTGTGATGGTTGTGTGTGAAAATTCCAGTAGATCAGCAGTTTCTGAAACACTTAGACCAGCCCGTCTGGCACCAACAATCACGTCAGGTTCAAAGTCACTTAAATCACCTTTCTTCCCCATTCTGATGCTCGGTTTGAACTGCAGCAGATTGTCTTGACCATGTCTACATGCCTAAATGCATTGAGTTGCTGCCATGTGATTTACTGATTAGAAATTTGCGTTAACGAGCAGTTGGACAGGTGTACCTAATAAAGTGGCCAATGAGTGTATGTTTATTTTTTATTGTAGAATTAAATTTTGATTAACTATATTGTATAACATTGAATTTTGTATTTACACATTTTTACACATTTTTTAAAAATTAGTTTATAATAAAAAAAAAATCTCTTGCAATGTTGTATTTTGAGGGAGTAACTTTTCTTTACATTTAAGACAAGTTTCCTGCTGCTAAAAAAGAAAATGAACACGCACATACACACACACACACACACACACACACACACACACACACACACACACACACACACACAAAGACAAACTGAAAGGAAATGACCCGGGAAGAGCAGGAATCTACATCGCCTGTAGTCTGACTCACACTGAGGCATTATGGGATGCCAGGAATTTCCTTGGCCTTCAAGCCTCAGACATTTGGAGTCAGACACTAGCGTTGGAAACAGAGTTGAATTGTCTGTTTGCAGATGTTGTCATCCTCATGCTGTTATTTTCTGTTTACGTGCATCACTGCTGCTTTGTTTTTGTAGGCAATCGGTTGTGACTCAGTATTTGCAGGCCTGCACCTGAGCGTTTATGTGTGTTGGGTTTGCTTGGTTCTCCGTGATTGCAGCTTGTTTGTGTGTGTGACTCAGTTCATGCATGCCTGTACCTGTCTGTCTGTTTGTGTGTATGTGTGTGATAGAGAGTCTGTGGTGCTATTCTGAAGGGCTTCAGTAAAACAGATTAAGCGAGAGTCATAACGGGATTAGTCTGAAAACAGTGTGTCTCTTTTTTCAGGTGACACTTGTTGACCTCAGATCAGTCCGTTTGACCAAGCATTGATCCTGAAGTAGATTTAAAAGCACATTAAAGGGTTTTTCACCCCAAAAGTAAAAATTCTATAATTTGTTCCTTCAGCTTAGTCCCTTATTTTTTCAGGGGTCACCACAGCAGAATGAACCGCCAACTATTCCAGCATATGTTTTACGCAGCAGATGCCCTTCCAGCCGCAACCCAGTACTGCGAAACACCCATACACACTCATATTCACACACAGACACTCATACACTATGGCATGTCTTTGGACTGTGGGGGAGAGCACCGGGGGGAAACCCTCCAACAAGGGAAAATGCAAACTCCACACAGAAATGCCAAATGCCCACCCAGGACTCAAACCAGCTATCTTCTTGCTGTGAGGCAACAGTGCTAACCACTGAGCCACCATGCCGCCCAATTCTATGATCATTTCACAGAAAAAAAAAAAGATTTCTGCAAAATTGTTGCAAACAATTTAAATTTGAATTAAAACAAATTAAATTTAGTAATGTTCAATTTAAATTGTTTGTTTAAATTCAGCCCAAATAAGTTGTTTACAACCACTTTTTTTTTTAAATATCAGAATAAACTTCAAAAAATTACTTTTTTTCTGCTTGTTCAAACTATTTAAAGCTGAAACAGCACAATTTGAGCTGAAACAGCACAATACTTGAGTTTGTTTTGTTTTTTTGGGGGGGTGGGGGGCGTATTTGTTTTGTTCAATCCACTTAATTATGTAAAAATTAATAAGTTAACTCAATTCCTTCATGTTTTACCAACTCAAATCAATTGTGTGAAACCAAGAATTGTTTTACATTGAATTTATGAAGGATCTTGTGAGGAGTAATAATGCTTAAAAATCAGCTTTAAAATCACAGGAATACATCGTTTTTTAATTACAGGAATACAAAACAGTTATTTTAAATAGTAAATATATTTCACTATTTTTCTTTTTTTTTGGATCAAATAAACGCAGGCTCGCAAAAGAGACTTGTTTTAAAAACATTTAAATCTTACTTTTACTAAAACCTTTGCTTTAGACTCTTCTGCTTGACTCACAAGAACAAACGACATTGGTTTGATATGCAAGAATAAACCTCATTTGATTCTCTCGCATGTTTTAAATGCTGTAAACATTCTTCATGGATTGATATTCATGTCTGAGTAAACTCCAAAATTAAATCTTACATAATCTTGTCTCATCTGAAAACTTGAATTAAGCTGCTTAAATCATAAGTATTTATTTTTTTGATCGATTTGTGAACATTTTGAAGCATCAGAGTTTTGGACGATTAGACTTTCAGTGAAGGGACAGAATTGTCGAGAGGTCAGAGCCAGCTCCAAGTTGGTGGGACTTGAGCTTCAAGTGGGCTGTACAAACCTGGTGTTTTTTATTTATTTAATCTCTTGTACATGACACGGAGTCCAACCTATTGTGTTTTATGAATGTCTACACCCCAACACTAAACCCAAACTCACAGTAACCTGTTGTGTTTTATTAACGTCTACACCTACCCCAACCCTAAACCCAGCCTACTTGCGGTGTAATCCCTCCCAATTGGAGGTCTCCGGGCTGCAGCGATACCTACTTGGAATTGTCTTGCATTTGATTGAAATATATAAATTTGTTTTCCAAAAAAATAATTTCTTCTGGATTTGGAATGAAACGAGGATGATCAAATCATGACCGAATATTTATTTTGGAGAGAATTACTCAATTAAAGTCCCCTGAAATCTAATTTATTTTGGTGTTAGTATCAATATGTGTTAAGGTTGTCAATAATCTATTGTGCTCCAACACAGTGGCAAAATTTACATTTAGAGAATATAAACATTCACAATTTGCAGTTCAGGTTTACTTTTAGTTTTACCCGTGTGTAGAGAGTTGGCACTTCTCACATTTTACAAACATCACAGACATTAAACAACATAGATGACAAGACAGAAGTGCTCCAAAGTCCAGAATTGAATGTTCCTTATTTAACTGAATGATGGCTGCTGGCACAAAGCTATTTAATGCCGCATAGTTCTACAATACAATATCAAATATATACATCTAGATGGAAGAAGTTTAAATTACTTGCAATTACCCACTTCCAGTTTTCATGACATCACCGTGCACTTTAGCTTTTTATCAAATTTTGAACCAATCCAATGCTCTCTTGTATCTAGTACATTTAAGTGTCCCTCCTCTTACAAGACACTAAAGCTGCACCTGAAATTGGTCACTTATTCACATCTGATCATTCATACAGGGTTCAATTAAGCACTTTAAAATACGGCATAAAATAAATGATAGTAAATAAAAAAAGAAAAATAAAGTCCTTCATGTTTATTTTACCCATTTCAATTCTACATTACATGCTGTATTTCCAACTGGAGAAACTTTTGTTGCATAGACTCAGCACTACTATTAGACTGTGGCTATCATGGGGTGTCAAATGTTTTCAGCGCAACGACTCTGGCCTTTGGCCCTAGCCTATTTTTTTAAAAGAGGAGGGGCTACACAGTATGCTCCGCCCTCTCTTCATGTTTCAGTTTCACATTGAACAAAGCTGCACATTCTAATGCACTTCAGGGGACCTTAAAGTTATTTTATGTTTAGACCTCTAGGTTTTTTTAACAAATCATCTTTACCCACTAGCCTCCAAATTGTACTTTTGATTTTCAAAGATCCAAGACCTATGAAGAGATGATGCTAACCATCGAGGACAACACATACACCTAATACACTTCATTGAACATGTACACACAGACATCACCTATATGCTATATAACTGCAGGTTAACTGTGTTTATATATAATAACTTTAACAGTTAAAAGCTATTAGTTACTAATGAATTAGTTAAAGAAATTAGTACTAATAAAGTTATGGTAACTAATAACCTTAACTCTTCCGAATTTGATTGTAATGCAGTAATGTGCTCTTTTTGTAAAGCTGCTTTGAAACAAACATTATTGTGAAAAGCGCTATACAAATAAACTTGAATTGAATTGATTTTGATCGCTCTCTCTTTCTCTCTTTAGACTGTGTGCCGGTGGAGTTGGAGGACCCTTTTTACCGGGACCAGTATGATCAAGAGCACGTGAAGCCACCTGTTGTGTCTCTGCTTCTCTCTGCTGAGTTGTATTGCCGTGCGGGCAGTCTGATTCTCAGGAGCGATGCTGCTAAACCTCTGTTGGGTCATAACGCCATCATCCAGGCGCTGGCTCAGAAAGGCCTGTACGTCACTGACCAGGAGAGACTTGTGACTGAGAGAGACCTCTGCAAGACCCCCATACAGATGGCAAGTCTTTTACATCTTGCATAAGTCATGTTTATCCTACATATGTCAAAGTGTTATATAAAGTGTGATAATAAAAAATACAATGAATACATTTTTACCGTTAGAAGCTGGCTATATTCACACACTATATGCCACACAACTGTGTTTAAACCCTTATAAAAGTGGTTTTTGCGTAATAGGTCCTCTTTAAATAGCAGCATACGAGTGTTACAGTTTGACCCACTTACAGTTTGCTTGTAAATCAAATGGTTTCTTCCAGTCTTAAACATTCAGATTTAGAGTGTAAGGGTTTATTTTGATTGTGATGTGAACCAGTAAATATTTGCAAAAGACTAAAGTGCCTTCATATTAATGTGTGGTGACCAGAAATGGACTGCATATTGGTAATAGTGCTACATGATAGGGTCAAATAAAATATGCTGTGCTTGTAGGGCTCCCCAGTTTGGCAAGAATTTGTGATTACATGTAAAAAAAATGTAGGAATGCAGTTTCTATAAGGTTAAAACACTAACATTAGTTTCTTTCCTAAACATTTCATTTTCAAATGTTAAGTCATCAACTTTTTTTTTTGATCACTTAAAGCTGGTCTTTAAGATTCAAATAAAAATTTTATTTGTCATATACAGAGTATGATATGCAGTGAAATGCTTACACAACCACTCGTGACCTTATAATAATAACAACAACAACCATAATAATAATAATAACAATAAGAAGAAATAGAAGTTATGAAATAGAAAATAAAAGCAAATATAAACTATTTAAAGACTTTCGATATAGAGTATGTGGTTGTAGAAAAAAAATTAACTTAATAATCTTTTAAATAAATATGCATTTTTATACTGTGTATTCATTGCAATGACATTATCCCTAAATAGTGTTGCTTTTAATGTTTAATTTTTAACCAATTTTTATTCTTTAGACAAAACAGTAAAGAAGTTAAATATTGATCAAAAATATGAACTGAATTGTACAATAACTTAAAGTTGAAGGTGTTAAATGTCATCTTTAGCACTTTTTTTCTGTTGTGCACTATAATCCATATGAATACCAATTACTTTTTTAAATTAACTTATTAGTTATTTAGTCAGATCAAGTTGAATTTTAATACTGGCCAATTTCTCAACTATTTTAGTTGGTAGTAGGGCTGTGCGATTTGGGGAAAATATCTAATTGGGGTTTTTTTGGACAGATATGGCGATTTTGATTTGATTTGCGATACATTTCTAATTAGAATTTCTTTTATTTTGTAGTTAAGCTTCAGTTCAATCATTTGTATTGTAGCTTCTTACTGCTAAAATGAAGTGAGCGTTCGTTAAAAAAGGGATCTGAAAAGATATTAACTTACTCCTACATTTATTTGTTTTTAAATATTCAGAAATTAAACACTACATTTTTTTCTCTCTAGAGCAAACAGTAAATAAAGTGACCTTAAGTTCAACTCAAATTACGGAGATAGTGACAAAAAATTATAATTATAAAAATACAGCAAACAAACATGGCTGATAAGAGCCTTTCTGTAGCTTATATTGTCTGAAAATGAAATAATTATCACAGATGCTACACAAAATTTCACAACATTCAATGTACAGCTGTGGTACTGCAAAATGGCAAAAAAATTTAAATAATATATATTTCATATCGCAGCCTCTTGCGATTAGCTAATTGCAACGTTTCAAATCGCGATTGCAATTCGATTTCGATTAATCGCACAGCCCTAGCTTCTATAGTGACTTTTCTCCTTTTTTGTGCAAGACTACATTACAGTACTAGCTGGAGGCAAAACAATGGAGTACAATCTTCAATTAGATGTTTTGTTGCAGCTCTGCATCCATGGCCATACAAAAAATAAAACATGACAGAACGAGTTGATTTCTCATGTAATGCTAACCTTTTAGCATATCAACTAGCTAACTGGTAGCTAACAATCAGAGACTGAAAAAGGGAGACTTCTCATCTCCCTTTAACCAACTATCAAAAATTGATAACTGCCATTCATTAAAGCAGTCAATGAAGTCTTTCAGCCTCCAGCGATGCTCAGCCCACAAAAAAAGGTCACAATGTTTGCTAATTAAAAAAGGGTCTATTAGTGTCAAGCAGAATGTAAAGCTAATCAGCTAATCCATTCTGATTTATGAGTAGGGCTTTCATAGTGATTTTCAAGCATGAAAAGGCCTTAAATAAGGTAATTATTTTTTGGTGTGGCCATAATTTTTACAGGTTTTTCTTGCTCTGACTACAAGTCAATGCAGTGAGAACATGAATCTCCTGGTAGTGGACTAGTAAAACAACACACTCTGTGTTGTTTATGGCGGCTCTGTGTTAGTTACGATGTGCACTTCATTAAACGGTGTAGTAAGGTGTAAATTATATGGTGAATGAGGCAGAGAACTGGACGCTGCCATATTAGGTACTGCTGATGTCTGCATTGCAGTACTTACTCTCTCTCTCTCTCTCTATCTGTCTCTCTCTCTCCATGTCTCTCACCCTGTTTCTGCAGTAACAGTCAGTATCGTTTCAGTGTTCAGTTTAGGTGCTTTAACCTCTACGACACCACAGTGCTGCTCAGTCTAGACATCTGTTTTAACACACACACACACACACACACACACACACACCCACACAGACAGAGTTACTCTAGTACAGTAAGCTCTAAAGTAAAAACACAAATCCTCATGCTATCAGATTTGTCTTCGGCCACGCAGTGTGTGTGTGTTTATAATGGGCAGGGTGGTTTTGAATAAGATGTGCACATGTGACATGAGGTTCAGGGGAAGGATGTGACCTTTGTTTGTCTCACAGTCTGTAAATCTCATTCACAGATCGACTCGTTATGTCCAAAAAAAAACAGATTTGTCTTGGTCTGATTTTGTATGTGCACATGGGTGGGTGTGTGTGTGTGGGCATGGCGATTAGCACTGCGGCAGTGAGTCGAGGTGTGTGTGTGACTCAATTGGAGAGGAGGGTCTGCACTGCTGTGAAAATTTCTCTGTATTCAGCATATTTGGAGAGAAAAGTGTTGACTGTGGTAGGTGAAACACTGAAGGTAATGTGTTAAACGGCATATCTACTGTAAGGACTGAAACTACTACTGAAAACGCTTCTGTTTTGCATTCTTTACAATTGAATTAAAAATGTTAATCTCATGTAAATGAGATGCAACAAGTTGGATCCCAAAAGTGAGGATTGCAGAGGCCCATTTAAGATTTCTATAACAATAAATATAGTTTTAAAAGCTGTTAATAATGATAACATTACTGTAAATTATATATGGTTGGAATCACTTGTAAGACTTTTATTCCACTGACGAAGGGTAAAAATACTAAAGAAATCCAGCTAGATTTAAAGACCTTTTGAATTCATAGTACAGATGCAATATTGATCTTAATATATTTTTAGGGCGTTTAAATAGTGATAATTAAACAATTTTTTACAGAGTTTGTTTTTGTGCTGTGTTGATAAACAAGACACTAAAGTCTCATTCACACTACGAGCGACTCACAGTGGCAGAGCAACAAGCGACCGTTCATTTCAACGGAGAGCGTACGACTTCCGGCAACCTCCGTCTACGTGAGTGACAGCGACTGTTGGCGACCAGGTGGCCGTGTGGAGCGATGCGACAAATTTGAGAATCCTTTATTCATTCATTCATTCATTTATTCATTTTCTTTTCGGCTTAGTCCCTTTATTAATTTGGGGTTGCCACAGCAAAATGAACCACCAACTTGTTCAGCATGTGTTTTACGTGGCGGATGCCCTTCTAGCGAAGTGACTGGGAAACCCATCACTGGGAAACATCCATACACACTCATACACTACGGACAATTTAGCTTACCCAATTCACCTATACCGCATGTTTTTGGAATTGTGGGGGAAACCGAAGCACCCAGAGGAAACCCACGCCAACACAGGGAGAACATGTAAACTCCACACAGAAATGCCAACTGACCCAGCCGGGGCTTGAACCAGCGACCTTCTTGCTGTGAGGCGTTATCATAAATAAATTACTCAAAATTAAGACTAGATGTCTTTGGTCATTTGTGTATGCCTGACATTATGCTACGTATTTACTGTTAATTATATGAACCAAACTAGAATTTATGCTGATAGGAAACCTGTGTGAAGTTGAGGGTAAATTACAGACTGATTAAAAATGTTTTATAAAACATTTTATTATAAAAACAATTGTAATTCTGTCATTCATCTTAAGCCTCTTTCCTCAGACTTATCAAAAGAATTTTAAAGGGGACCTATTATGCCCCTTTTTACAAGATGCCCCTTTTTAAAATCTGTTTCTGATGTCCCTAGAGTGTTTCCCCCTTTCCCCTTTCACTGACATGTTCAAAGGGAGATTGCCAAACAGTGTTTTTACAGACAGTTTTTCTGAAGTGTGATTATAAAAGAAATTAATGAATTAATTTTTACCATTAGAGGCTGGCGATATATTTACACACTGTTGCCACACAACTGTGTTTAAACCCCTTATAAAAGTGATTTTTGCATAATAGGTCCCCTTTAAAAAGCAGCATACGAGTTTTACAGTTTGACCCACTTACAGTTTCCTTGTAAATCAAGAGTAGCGTCCAGATTTAAATAGGTTACCCATTGAATTTGTAATGAATTTAGCCTGTAAATGCCAGTAAATCTATCCATTTTTAATATCATGCCCTGGATACCGCTTAATGTTTGTCTGAATGTATGTTAATATGTGTGAGTGTGTATAGTGTGTACATGTTATTTTATTGTAAATGAAGTTGAAAGGCAAGAGCAGGTGAACAGGATGAAAGTACTCTTTTTCATTCTTTCTCATGCTCGTCTTCACCTTCTCTGGCTGCATTGCTTCACCCTTTAGTCGCTTTGTTAGTTGGATAGAGGACAAACACAACGGGTCTTTGTGCAGAGAGAGAAAGAGAAGAAAAGTGTGTTTGCATAGCGAAGCATGACCCCTCTGAATGTAGCAGCACGCATATCAGCATGTTGGGTTTTTCAGTGAGAGATACCTGAGCTCTCAGAAGCAGTTTCAGATCATTATATACCATATACCATTACCAGGGGAGTCAAACTCCTGGATGGCCATAGCCCTGCAAAATTTAGTTTCAACCCTACTTCAACACACTTACCTGTAGGTTTCAAACAAGCCGGAAGGACTTGATAAATAATAGATAAATTGTTGAATGCTCTTTTCTTAAGTTCTTATGTGTGTAACAATGTGCAGATGTTTCATATTAGTGTTTTATTATGCAAAGCTATGTTTGGGGATTCAGGGATTTGCAGCAGCCTGCAGTGTAGAGAAAACTTATCAGATAGATTCAATCTGACAGGGCCCTACAATCCTCTGCTATCTCTGATCGGCACTGTTTGAGGTTTGGGCTTGTTTCTACAATAGAAGATGATAAAAATGAGCGTAAACATGCTTGTAATTCCTAAAATAGACTTCAGTGCATTGTGTTGAGCACTACTGTATATGAACAAGAAACAGTAAGTAGCCTACATTATTGTAAGGGATGCATTCATTCAAGTGGACTTCTGCCTAAGCAGAGTTCACCAAACACGGAAAATCAACATTTTCTTGCTCTATGTGTCTTTCTTTCTTATAGATGGAGGCTTTATGTTAAAGAGATGCTGATGTAGCAGCTAAAAGTTTTGTTTTTTTAAAATGGCTTAAAAAAAATAAACATGCTGGTCAATACTGATCAACTGATCTCTTCCTTATAAGAACTGTAAAAAATATCCGGAAATTAGCAGTTTTCCGTATTTTGTTAATTAACATATATTTTTTACAGTGTAGGTACAGTACAAAGGCCTCACAGTGGCGCAGTGGGTAGCACGTTCGCCTCACAGCAAGAAGGTCGCTGGTCGCTGGTTCGAGCCTCGCCAGTTGGCGTTTCTGTGTGGAGTTTGCATGTTCTCCCTGTGTTGGCGTGGGTTTCCTCCGGGTGCTCCGGTTTCCCCCACAAGTCCAAAGACATGCGGTACAGGTGAATTGGGTAAGCTAAATTGTCCGTACTGTATGAGTGTGAATGAGTGTGTATGAATGTTTCCCAGAGATGGGTTGCAGCTGGAAGGGCATCCGCTGCGTAAAACATATGCTGGATAAGTTGGCGGTTCATTCCGCTGTGGCGACCCCAGATTAATAAAGGGACTAAGCCGAAATGAAAATGAATGAATGAATGAATAGGTACAGTACAAAATGAATGTTGTAAAAGTACAACTTTATGACATGTCAATAAAATGGCTTGTACACCATGTCAAGCAATGCGTTTACCTTAGGACAGCCATTTGTTACACAGTTTGTTAGTCACTTAAGGGTTAGTGAGAAACAAAAAAAATAAGATCTTGCCCATTTTCCTGGGTTGTCTATGAAAGCGTTGTGTCAATTAAAACAATGCAACATGTACCTTGTTTTTCATTCATCGTTCGATAGTGACTATGGCAGAATTAATTTCTCTAGCCTACATCTTTACCTATATCTAGGCCCACATGGAATCTGCGCACGCAGAAATCCGCTGATTTTTAGCCAACCATTGAGTCTGTTTATTTACTTGTGTAAATTTGTGTAAATTAATATTTATTCAGTTTTTTAATTAATTCAGTAATATATTATCGACTAATATGGAAATGTCCATATGATTTATTTACAGTACAGTTTGTAAAGTAATATTTTCTTTATTGTCTTTTGGTAGATATAATATAAGAGAGACTTGCTTTGTTTACCAAAAAGTGGATCTAATTGGATTTGTATTATAAACATTAAATAAAAGTTCGAAAGGTATTATTTTTTTATTTCACATTTTAAATCTTTAGTTATGATACTCCCAAAATAATTCCGCTTAAATCCTCAGATTCTTTAGAAAACTTTGAGCAGAAAAATTTCGGCATATTCTGTCTGGCCCTACCTGTAAAATGACAGTATATAACACAAGTGGCATGTGATGACTGCATACTAACATGCAAAATGTTTGGTTGGAATACAGGGAATGTTTAGGACCCTGGTGATAATGTTTGGTAAGCTTCTTGGACTTACCAGACAGACAGTAAAGCTAAAAATGCTTGTCATCTGTTAGTGTTCATAACAAAAGCTTTGTTTTTGCACGTTCAGTTGAGTTTTTATCAAGCAAGCTGTCAGTTGGAGAAAAAAAGCACATACTTGGTATCACGTGTTTCTTTAGAAATTGATTTATACAGCATGTTTGGGTTTAATCTTGGCCCGTCCTAAATTCATTATTTAGGGATGGTGAAAAGCCTAAGCTTGCTGATCTTCTTGGATTAAACTGTTATTTGTTCATTTTAGTAGCTTAAGGATTTTTGTTACTAATCAGAAAGCTGCACTTTCTTTAGTGCTGGTCCAAGAGATTTTAGACCGGTCAGCGCCTGTGGTCTATTTTGCTTGATGCTGTTTAAAGTTGCAGTTAGAAATAATAACTGAAACAACATTATTTTGAATGGCAAGCCACAGTCACGTCACGTGGGATTTGCCTAGCCTACAAATACACAAGTAATAATGTACTGCTGCTATTGTAATTAAGTGTTTTTTACATTGGTAAATGGCGTAAGGAGAGTTCAAGATGGAGTTTTGGTAAGGCATTCCTCCAGGATACCATTTCCACAGGAAAAGAGACGAGACAGAGTGGTTGTTCCATGTTGGCCTTTTCTTAATAGAGTTTATTTTGAACAAGTTATTCTTCAACAATTATTATTTTGCTTTTTTTTTTAAATAGTACCAAACTGACATTTTGTTTTCTGAGCAATTTTGGCTATAAAGTCTTATATTGCATAAATATTTATACATGTAATTCAGGTTAAGATGAAGTTAAAGTTGTTTTTGTGATTGCAAATTTTGGTCAGCTTTTTGCACCAATTCTGGAGACATTTTGAGGATTTAAGGGGATTTTCTGAAATCTCATTAATCTGTTTTAAGATACAGTAGGATAAGGCTAAACTAAATACTTTTCAAAGGCTGAATGCGCTCATTAGAAGCTCGTTTTTCCCATCTTAAGGCTCTTTTGCAGCCCCTAAAAATAGCAACTGTACGATTTTAATATAGATGCCACTTGGCTTTAAATTTCTTAAGGTCAATTTAATCCAGATTTTATGCATTATGATGCTTTTAAACTCTCAAAACAATCCGAATTTGATGTTAATGATTGTTAATACGCTTTCAGGCTTTTGCACTACAGGTTTGTGCATAAATAGTCACACCCTGCCTTTTGGATGTATAGATTTATATAATAAAAATACAATTGAAATGCCTGGAACCTGTGTGTGTGTACAGTATTACATTCAGTCTCTCATGCTATTCAATTTTAATAGCATTGCGCCCTCTGGAGGTCAAAGTGACTAAGCAGACATGAAGAATCCATATTTAGTAGTATGGACAGTGCTAGTTCAAGATATAACAACAGACCATATGTTCAAGCGCACACATTTTGCTAAGATATGTACAGTAATGGTAAATCAACATTGTTGTATCCAGGGTATCTGCAGGGCCTTAAAAAGGCTTAAATTGTCTAAAATTTCAAAAACTAAATTTTAGTACTTAAAAAGTCTTAAATTCACTGAAACATTGTCTTGTAGGTCTTAAATCATTTTAAATTTAAATTTTTTCCCTTGTTTATGTAAAGCTACCCAATCAATCAAACACACATCCAATCACCAACAGTACATCTTAATAACTTTTAGCAAAACTATATTTATAACTAATATTATAACAGTCTGTTGTCCATACATTTAGTTTAGTCCATACAAGTCATGTTGAATAATATTTACTGCTTGTTTTGATACATTATTTAAAATATGTGGCTAAGAAATAGCTAATTAGAATTAGTTTTTTGATTGGGCAACTACATTTTATTTTTGCTGGGCCATAAAAAATCCTTAGCATTTAGCCCTAAATAAGTCTGAAATTTCATTCTTCATGGTCTTAAAAAATCTTAAATTTGACTTTGTGAAACCTGCAGAAACCCTGTTGTATCTACCATAATACATTTGCAATGTCATGTGTGTTAAAACCCCTTTACAAACAATTTATGTTGATGAATGCTAAGAAGAAACATGGTGTTAATGTTTTGGGATTTTTTTTTCTCCTCTTGTCATTTTAGAGCTCTCACTTGGCAATGATTGACACTTTAATGATGGCCTACACAGTTGAAATGGTCAGCGTAGAGAGAGTTCTGAGCTGCATACAGAAATTCACTCCTTTCCTTCCCGAGGAAGACTTTCCTTATGATGCTGAAGAGGCTGTGACAACATGGATCAACAAGGTGAGATCCCATAGCTCACCTATCAATATTGTTTATATTTTATAGTAAATTTCAGATTGTGCTTTTTCGGAGTCAAATTGGCTGAAATGTTTTAAACCTGTACAATATCTTACAATCCGCTGTTAAGCACATTGTACAAAGAACTTGCTTGAATTATTTATTGTTTTGTGATTCTGCATGCATTAACACCATTTAGTCATTATTTACTCACCTTAGTGTCATTTCAAACATTTTATGGAACCAAAGGAAGATGCAAGTTTGGATCAACAAAAGCCTAGGCTCTAAACTAAATGAACAAAGATGGAATTTTTTGCTTTTAGGTGAACTGTTCTTTTAAATGTTACACTTAAAGAGTTTAGGTGTGAGTTGTCTATGTAAATTGTATTCCACATTGTCAATGTATTCCACAAGTCAATACCAACAGGTCAAATCAATATACATGTTTATTTGAGGTCATGTTCAATGTAATGATTATTGGATCATTTGTCAAATATGCATTTCTTAGATGTTTTTTTGCATATTCATAAATTCCGTCTGGAAATGGCAAAAACTGCACTTTTTCGGCAGAGGAAGTTAAAAATATCAAACTTCCGGTTGGGTTTGACATTTCACTCTAAGAGACTTTTTTGTTGGTTTTGGCATGTTTGATGTGTGTGCCAATTTTCATATGTGTGCGTTTAACGTAGTTCGGGGGCCAGTCCGTCAAATGTGCATAGATGGCGCTGTCGAGTCATTTTGCCACACCCACTTCCGAAACCTATACCAGACGTAAATTTTCGCCACTTCTGGGGAGTGTGCCAAGTTTGGTGAGTTTTCGAGCATGTTTACACCCTCAAAATCGGGATTCATTCCCGAGAATAATAAACAACACAATTCCAATAGGGCCTACACACTATAGGTGCTCGGTCCCTAATAATAGGGTGTTCAAAAGAAAAATTGTGTTTCTACATATCATTGCTATACATCACATACATCTATTGGTCATCTTCATATTGAATGTCATAAGCAAGTGGTCCATCCATGGCAAAGCCAATGTAGAAGGACACTTTCTCAGTGCTGTAGCCGCTTCTCACTCCACCAAGAAATGCAGGATGAACAGGGATCTTAAGATTTTCATATTCTGTGAAGACCTCACCTTGCTCAATAGTACCATTAACTCTGAGGAGTGTTTTTTTAATAAAGGGTCCCTTAAAGATTTCTGCTCGTTGCCAAAGAAGATTGCGTTCTCTAACACTACTTCTAGATCTCTCAAGAGAAACTTTTGTCACCAGCCTCTGTATTTCAGGAGATTGTCCCAGAAAGAAGTGTGCAGTTGTTGATCTTGTTCTGTACATGTGGGAGAGTTGTTTTCTTGCTGAACTTCTAGTTTTATCACCATAAAACTTTATTCTAGTGCTGTTGACATTTTTTCCTGGCTATAGTATGAGTATGGCAAGATACAACGGATCTACGTATTGAAGCTGTGTACCTAATAGCTTCAAAAGGTCCTCAAGGCATTTTGCCAGCTATAACTTTGAGGAAATCAGCTTAAGTATAATACATGTATGTGCAAGCAGATGATTTGTTTTGTCCTTTGTAGTTTTAATGACAGATTTCTCGTGTATGAATGAGAATTTCTCAGCAAACATTTCTACTGTCTCTTTCCTGTGCTCTAAAAACTGGAGAAGCCCTGGGAATGTATCTCCCTGTCTGTTACTGTCATGTCACATCTGCATAAACGAAAGTTTTGTGGACTGTTCCAGTCCGATAACAAAAAAGATTAGTTTGTCAGTCTCAAGTACTCGCTGATTGATTGACAGGTAATGGTGAGGCCAGCGTACACACAAACATTCATTTTATACACTTCTTTAGGTTTCAAGAAAAGATTAAACATATTCCCAAGCTTTGCTGCTGTACGAGCACATTTTCATGATTTTTTTATGTTAATTGCCAATGTTACTCTACTATGCCTGGTTAGTCTGGCTGTTTTGCATGTCGGCCAGATTGCCTATCAAGCAAACTGCCTGTAAAGGGTCAACTGGCTGTCAACTGACTCATACAGTACAGTCGCTCTGGATATTAAGTTAATGTGTTCATGTCTACATACACATTAATGTTGAATTTAATTTAAAGTTTTATCTGAAATTTTGGGGAGAGTGCCTTGGAGCTGATAGTTGCATAATAATGTACTGTATGTAAACACACTTTAAAAAAAGTGTACTCTCTGTCCTCAATTTTTTATTATGCAGCTTGTTTTGTGAGGTATGGTAAACAGCTGACTTCTCTTTATAACACTCAAAACACGTCATAAAAGGTTAAACACATGTCAATAAAGGTTTTATCTTTTTTTATTCTCACACATTGATCATTTTCACCTATTTCTAATTATGTGGCTCATTGAAATGTAATTGTTATTAAGCAATCTGAGGTGTGTAGATTATTGGAAAACAAATAATAAGAGCAACTCTTTTTCTTTCACTCTTTGATTTATTGTAAATTTCAACTTCTTTCCATTTTTGTCTTGCATTAATTCCATTGTTTCCATTTATCTCAAGTTAATATTCATTCAGTATCAAAAAAATGTCACTGAAACTAATCATGGATCTATACATCAGATATAATACAAGCTCTTAACTAGACAATCTGACAAATATTATTTGTTTATGACTCTCTGTTTTTGTTATATATAACTCCTATATATAACACTATCCCAAAAATAATGTTGCTTGTGATAAATGTTGCTTGTGATTTCATATCATTGCATCTCATACATATGTCAAAATACATGTCTAACATAACTGATACATTTGGAGAATTGGCAAAAGAAAATACAAAGAAATAATAAAATAATTAATAATAATAAAAAAAATAAAAATAAATATTTTTAATCATGTTCAATACTTCTTTTTCAAACTCTGGTTAGGATGATTTGTCTCTTTTCTCAGTAGATGACTGACAGTTGATTATGTATCAGCTCTCATGTCTGCATATTGAATGTCATAGGCAAGTGGACCATCAATAGCAAAACCAATGTAGAAAGTCACCCTCTCTGTGCTATGACCACTTCTCAGTCCTCCAAGGTATGTGCGTCGCACAGGGATCCAGAGCTTTCCATACTGAGCATAAAGCTCACCCTGTTCCATTATGCCGTTAACCCTGCAGAGTTTGTCTTTTATAGCCTGCTCCTTGAAAATGTCTGCAGTTTGCCAGAGAACATTACGATCTCGCACATTAACAAAGTCGATGTCAAGACTGGCTTTGGGAACCAGTCGTTCTATTCCTTCAGATTTTCCTAGATAGAAGTAGGCGATTGGGTTTCTGACTCTGAAAATGTGCGAGAATTGCTTTCTGGAGGATTTTTTTTGCGTTTCCACATATGTAGTTATTCGGGGGTCAGTGACACGTTTTCCTGGCCACAGCAACAATACAGCAAGGTAGTAAGGCTCTGGATGTGGATGCTGTGTTCCAGCTTCTTGCAAAAGTTCCTTCAGAAGATCAATGAGTTCTTTTTGAGTTTTTGCAAATCGTGAACTTGGTTTATTCAGCTTGAGAATTATGTGTGCAAGCAAATGGTGTGTTTTGTCCTTGAGAGTCTTGGTCATGCAATTCTTATAGATAAATGAGTGTTTCTCAACAATATGCTCAATCATGTTTTTTCTGAATTCCAAAAACTGAAGAATTCTTGGGAAGTTGTTTGCCCTATTTTCCTCCAGGTACATTCGAAATTCCTCAATTTCCATGTTCATGCTCAGCTTTGGTTTGCGCATTTTTTCATTTTGCCTGTCCTTTGAAAACAGGGAGATGTATTTTTTGAAGTGATCAGATAGCTTTTCCCTGTTCCTGAACTGCTTTTCTTTGTCAACAATGCCTTTCTCTCTTGTGTAGGTGAAAAAATCTTCAAGGAAATCAAAGGCTTTGTCTACTTGCTGCTTCAAAGATACAAGGAATGGTTCATACTCCCTAAGAATTTCAGTCAGTTTTTTGTTGTTGTCATTCCGGATTACTGGAATGTTAATTATGGATATTTTACCTTTGAAAAACTGCTGAATGTAATCATCTTTCATTGAATCTCCTTCCTCAAACAATGGCAGTCCCTTTACAATGTCAAAGACTGTCATTGCAATGTCAATCTCGCTCATGTATCCAGATATGTTGTAGGTGTTTGGTTTCCTATGGGATGTCTCTTCCAGATCTGGAGTATCATCTGTCTTTGCCAATAATTGAGCCCTTTGGAAAGCTTTTATTGCTTCATGAGCTAGATTCAGATATTCTTGTAGGTCATCAGGTGTGGGTTTTTTGTTCTCTTTAATTTTGCTTTTCAGTTCACTTCTAGAGACCTGGCCAACAGTATCAAGAGTATATGAATTTTCTTTGATGGTTTTAGCTTTGTTTGCCCAGTCCTTTGCTTGTGCAAAGTTATTTTCATTCAGATACAAATGTCTTGCTAAAGCTTGAGGAATTACAAAGTCTTTATCAAATCGTTTTGATGCCTCTGTAAAGATGTCCTGAATTTTTTTCAGTTTGTCATTCTCTTTATTGATGTCCTCTATCAAAAGTGAAAACAGAGTGTCTTTCTCATCACCTTCTGTCTTGCGTTGTCTAGTTATTAGCATGCTTTTTACTGACTGCAGGAGGTTATCCTTTCCTATTCCAGTTTTGAAGAACAAGTCACAATGCAGCAAATTATGGACTATGTCAGATCTTGGTATTTTGTGTGTCTCTTCCAACTCTTTGACACATTCCGTTGCGATCCGTTGATGAACAAAACGAATTGCTTTGTACACTCCACCTTCTTCAGCTTCAAACTCAATTAGCAAGCATGACTGTGGTTCCATTTCATCCAAAACTGTTTGCTTTCCCCAAAAGTTTCGCTTAATGCCAAGAAAATCCTCACACAGCGACACGGAAATGGCTGATTCAGCCACGTAAGAGTTCAGTAATGCCAGAATTGAAAAGAGTTGTGCTTGTTTTCTTTCAATATCAAGATCTTTCAGAATATTACGAGTGACATTTGTAACATAGTCTTGACTGAAGTTTGATTTCATGATCATGAAACTATAGAAGTTCTCTGGTTTTTCATGGGTTTTTTGGAGTTCTGTTAGTTTCATCTTAAAGGCGTCCATTTCTTCTTTAGATAGTGTTGCTGTGATAAACTGGCTCTCAATGACACTGTTTGCGTATCTCAATTTTGGTGTTTTTGAACGTAAACAATTTAGAACAACAACAAGTGCATTTGGAAAAATATCCTCTAGAGTTTTTCGCATAGAATGTTGAAGTTCCTCTGTGTTTTCAGTGTCTTCTGAGTCATCTACTAATAAAAGTGCTGGTGTTGTCCGCGAAGTCTCATTTTTTCCACACTTTATCAAGTAGGCCACTTGTTGAGCTACATCAAATTTGGAAGCTGTGTTGTCTTTTAGAACTGCACAACGGAATTTTTTCCTCAGATTCCACATCACATGCATGGCTAATGTGGTGCCCCCACAACCAGGATGATGGAAAAGATTCACCATAACACATGTGCTTGTTGGATTTTTGGTTTTAGATTCGATTATACGTTTAAGTTGATCATATTTGTCCCTTTTTATGAAAGTTTTTGCTGTATTTTTTTCGGAGAAGTAAAAATTCCACCATTTGACTTTGTCACCTCTGTAGAATTCAGCTTCTGTTTTAATTTGGAATTCCTGAAATTCCGAACTGTTCTCATCAAATACATTCTCACACTCATTTTCACAAAGGACATCAAGAGATGGCATAAGGTCTTCGTCCTTCTGTTGGAGAACCACTGAACTGCCCTCTGCAGATGGAAGAAGCTTCTGTGCGTGTGGTTTGTTCTGTCCCAGTTTCAGTATTGTCCCATTGATTTCACTGAGCTCCAGATCATATATGCTCCGGTGACTGATGTCATGTTCACATCTGGCCTGAATAAAGTCTCTCCATTTTTGAAAGGACACATCTGAAGTGCAAATACTTAAAATGTTTTCTGTGCCCGCAAGGTTTTTATAAAATGACATGAAAGTGTCAAACATTGGGTCATTCATGGCCTCAACAATGGAGAGGAGGAGAAATATGACTAGGAATCGTCCTCTAGGAAGAGTGTCTGGGTTGCAGAGGAATGAAATCATGTCTTGTACCTCTCCTGCTTTGTGTATTAACCATTCGCTAGGTCGAAGTGGTTTGTCAGATTCGTTGTTGAGATCTCTGCCATTACAAATCAGATCTTCTCTGCCATTACAAAACACCCAGCTTGTTTGTTTGTACAAGTTGAGCTTTTTCACAATTGTTCCTGGATCCCCATGGAACTGACTTGGTGTGTGAAGGTTTGCAACTCTGACATCTCTGTAGTTGTGGCAGGATCCATTTACTGCAGAGTCAGAATCATAGTCCAGTACACTGAACAATCTCAAGGTTGTCATGAACTGAAGATGCTGGAGCTGTTCAGAGTGACTTTTGTTTGTTACAATGATGAAATAATCATAATGATCCAGTCTGCTTCCTCCACATGTCAGCAGATTCTTTAGCTTTTCCCCTTGATTTGATGTTCCTTTGCTTTCGGGTCTCTTTTCAGCCTCTTTTCTCCTGCCGTCCAGAACATTGACTTTTGTATTTACTTGAGCTAATTCAGATTGTAGGTCTCTTGGATTACCAATTTTACAGATATCACGAGTTGATGCTCCCTCTCTGAGGAAAAGTGATTTTCCTTTGCTTTTTTTCCATTGATTTTCTTCATCCAGAGTCTGGATATAAAACAGCTTTCCATCAACTATGCTGTGGGATGGAACAACATCCACCTCTATGATATATTTTCCAGAGAGAGTGCCATCAGGACAGAGAACTTCTACAAAGCGGGGTTGTCTGATACACGCCTTTGCTTCTTCTGGATGATCTTCAAAGAATGATTTAATGTCTTGATTAAAGTGATCAATGATTGTGTCCTTGTTATTAACAGTTACCCCAATAATCTCACCATGGGCATATTCAGAACTTTTGGAATCTGCAACACCGCAATGGATGGTTCCGTTTGTGCGACTGTTCATGCATCCAGCAGCAAAACGAAACACCTCTTTATTGAACTTCTTCTTTATCACAATTATATCATCTGTTCTTCCCATGAACTTATACTCATGAACTGGATCAATCAGATTACCTGGTCCAGTCTCTGGTGGTAAAGTGTAGTTTTGAATGTATCGATGAGAAGCAGAGCTCTGGTCAAATGGATAGAGACTACATGAGTGTTGTCCAGGCTTCTTTGTGCTCCTGTCTCTTTCAGTTGTTTTGTCTGCATTGCTGACCAACATTTTAAAGTCAGGAGACTCTCTTGGTTCAGATTCTTTGGAGTTTGAATTGACATCTAGTTGACTGGAAGTTTCTTCAAGTTTCTTTTCTTGAGAAGGAACCAGTTTTAATTGTTCTTTTGTCTGGCAATCATCTTTTTGAGCACTTGTGGTCAAATCTGTTGAATCCTTATCAATGTTTAATTTCTGACTCTTCGATTTTCTTTTTTTGCTTGATTTTCTCGTAGATTTCTTAGCTGTATTTTTAGATATCTGTGTTTGACCTGTCGAATTGTCTTGTATTTCTTCAGTTTTGTCCAGTTTGTCCGCTTCTTTGTGTGTTTGGGAATGCTCAGGAGATGCAGAATCTGGGGTTTCTTGATCAATTACGCTATCTGC
>CAIGQW010056815.1:611897-626654 GCA_903798125.1 Danio choprae
AAAAAATGTAATTTCAATTATGGAAGTGATCTATTTATATATATTTTGTTAAAAAATGTGTTCTGGTCATAATTTAATTTGTCATAGAGAGGGGTTGTTAAGATACTGTAGTACAGCTCAGCACACAGGCCTGTACACAGATAAACCCTCAGCAAAATCCTCTGCCCCTGATCTGGCCCTGTAGATAACAGATGTACAACACAAACCGTATCAAGTAAACTACATTACCCACTAAACTCACTTTAAAGTTCCTCATGACAGCACAATATGACAGCATTCAGATATTTAGAGTCACCTGAAGGACACAGAGCCTCTGTCCCTTTTTTAAACCTTAAACTTCATTTAAAGGAAATTATTTGTACTTCTTAAGCCTTTTGACAACATTTATTTCAAAGACTATGGGAATGAGAGGTAATCGTGTACAATTATTATGTAAGTGTACTACTATTCAAAGGTTTGGTGTTTGTACGTTTTGTTATGGTTTTGAAAGATGTTTATTGTGCTCACAAAACCGGCAGCTAAATATTATTAAGATTTTAAGTGTTTAAATTGTAATGTATTTTAAAATTGGATCTATTACTGGAATGCCAAAGCTAAATTTTATTAATTCAGTCTTCAGTGTCACATGATCCTTTAGAAATCATTATAATATACTAAACTGGTGTTTAAGAAATATTTCTTATTATTATCAAATTTTATTTATTTATTTGGAATAGAAAACCATTATAAATATGACATTTATTTGGGATAGAAAAATAAACGAAACAAAAACGTTACAATGTAACCCTCATTCCCCGAAGGGGGGAACGAAAATGCTATGTGGAAACTTCCACTATGGGGATTTAGTCAGAAACCACTCACTCTGAAGAGTAATAAAACGGGCCAATGAAATGCCAATGAGTTGGCGTGTCAGCACACACAGTTGGCAGCAATCACAATAAATTTGTGTATAAGAATGCCAGCCGTGCATCACAAAAACACCTTTCCTAGCTGAAGAAGCCGAACTACAGCTGTCAGCTAAGGTGCAATCACTGTGTCGAAGGAACGTAGCATTTCCGTTCCCCCCCTCGGGGAACGAGGGTTATGTAGTAACCATTTTGTTCCCCAGCGGGAGGGGAATTACAATGCTATGTGGACACTTCCACTATGGGGAAATGTATGATTGAACCTTACCATGTCGCTGGTGAGAGGTTTGCCAGGCTCCAGCCTGAGCGCACCATCATCACCAGAGATGTAGCCCTCCAATGTGTCCCCTGGCCCTTACTTACCTGTGAAGCGCTTAAGGCTTATTTATATATTTTTTGGGGAGTCTAGTTAAAAATACACCTAGTTAAGTTTCTAGGAATTTTAAAATACAACAGTATGTTGGAAAAGCGGGCAATCCTGATTGGGAGGACGCTGCAAAGGCCACTTGCTGCCCAAATGGGGAGACCTGGTGGCAAGAAGACATATGGACTAACCCTGAGAAGGGAGAGTAGACATATGAAGGATGGTTAGAGGGGAGGGAAGACACCCACCTGGAGAGCGGGGAACTATGCCATGGCTGAGTGAAGCATATGGGATCGCCAATGGGGATCGCGCATAGCAGGCACCTATACCCAGAACGCAGGCTGACCAAGCGGGCATGCCAACAACGTAATGGGCCAGGCACCCGACTTCTCCGCTGAGTCAGGTGCTGGGGGCCTTGGAGAAACTCTGTAGGGTTCGCTGAAAGCGTGTTTTAAACACCGTATCAAATTTCCTCATTCACTGGCGTTATCCAGCACACGTGAGGAAAATTGGCTCCACTCAAGATTATAGAATCTTATGAAGCTATTAGGTGTCACCCAACCCACAGCTCTACAGATGTCTGTTAGAGAGGCGCCACATGCTTACGCCCAAGAGGAGGCGATACTCTTAATTGAGTGCGCTCTCACTCCCGGGGGACGCGGCTCACCCTGGCACTGAAAGCGAGGGAGATGGCATCCACTATCCCATGGGCCAACCTCAGTATGGATATGGCACTTCCCGTCTGCCGATCATAACAGAGCTTACGACATCTGCTTAGAGTCATAAGCTCTAATGCGGTCACATAGCGCAGAGCGTGAACAGAACACAGCAACGAAAGGGGCTGGGTCTGCCTTTTCCCGTAGGCAGCGCTTGCAGGTTCACTACGCAGTCTAAAAAGAAGCACTGTGGGAACCTCGGGCACCTAGGTGGGCCGAGGTCTCAAGAAAACGTGAGAGTGGGCCGGCCCGAATTGCTGGCACACTTTGCTGACCGAAAATGCCTCCAGATACCCGACCCTCTTGACCAATGCCAATGTGACCAGCAGAGCTGTCTACCCGGACAGAAATCTTAAGATACTGAGTCAAGTGGATCGAGCAGACCTCTCCTAAGAGAGATCTCCAAGTGAGTATGAGAGGGGGACAGGATTGATTTAATTATCCAGCGTCTTCATCGCTGCGTGAACTTACTGTGCACCTCCGGGAAGAAGGGGACGGGAAGCTTAGAGGGTTTTCCTTTTTTATGCTCCACATGACACCCGTCTAATCGGTCCGGCGGCGAATCTGGGGGACAAGCCATCTTCTCCAGCCTCACTGCCAAAGCAGCCCAGGTTAGCACGGCCATCATATCAGATTCCATATCCAGAGCCTTGTTTACCACCCCTGAGGGAGGAAGCGGGTCCGAATTGTCATTGGAAATGACAGCTCACCCTCCGATGCAGCGATGGACATCTGGTCCTTGGTGTCATCAAGTGAGAGGGCGACCATCCCGGAGGTTGGATCGCTTCTCTCACTCGAAGCTTGGATGGAGCTTGCTGAGAAATGGGAGGTCCGCAAGTCTGAGGGCGGCGGATTGACCCCCACTGTGACCCTCAGATCTGCCCGAGTGCCAACTTCTACTTGCGGGGGTCAACAGGGGTGGTTTGCCCTTTTGCAAGAGCAAGCCACGATCTTAGCTGCGCAACAGACATGCCATCGCAGTGCAGGCATCTGCTGCCCGTGAGCACCACATTAACATGCTGAACCCCCAGACATGCAACACAGTGCTCGTGCCCATCATCCGTGGACAGGGAACCACCACATCCAGAAACGCACGGTCGAAGCGACGTCTTTAAAAAGATGTGCTGCACGACCGTGTTTCTCTTTTAGGAGAATTTGCTTTATACTCACCGCTTTTGAAGTACCGGTCTAGTGAAACGCCCAGGGACGGGAGAAGCCCAGCTGGACTTGCACTGGAACCGGGAGAAATTAGTCTCTCAGAAGGGGGAAACTTACTCTTACTCTCCCTCATACGAAGTTGGAGGATGACAGCAAAAATGTCTCTTTCAGTCTGCACGTGAGGCTTCTGAAGCGAAAAAAGGTGTTGTTGCGATGCACGGCTGGCATTCTTATACACAAATTTATTGTGATTGCTGCCAGCTGTGTGTGCTGACACGCCAAATCATTGGCATTTCATTGGCCCGTATTATTACTCTTCAGAGTGAGTGGTTTCTGACGAAATCCCCATAGTGGAAGTTTCCACATAGCATTTTCGCTAACTTTGCTAACACTTTACAATTAGGTTGTATTAGTTAATGTTATTTAATGCATTTACTAACATGAACAATATATTTATTACAGTATTTATTCATGCTTGTTGATGTTAATGAAAATACAATTGTTCATATTTACTCACAGTGCATTAACTAATGTTAACAAGCATGAATTAGTATTTTAATAATACATTAGTCAATGATTAATAAATGCTGTACAAGTATTGTTCATACTTAGTTCATGTTAGTAAATACAACACCTAACATTAACTAATGAATGACTAATGAAAATTTTATAGTTTTTGTAACTTGATAAACTTTTTCCTTGCTGAATAAAATCCATAGTTTCTTAAAAAAAAGGTCTGTATATGAGGGAGGAAGAAGAAATGAGTGAAAGCAGCAGACGTAGCGAGTAGGAGTGTGTGAATGTAAGTTTGAGAGAGAACAGAGGAACAGTTATTCAAACATAAACACTTCCCCACCCCGTGACTCTTTTAGGATTCTGCACAAATTACATCACACGTTTTGTTCCTGCCCCCTTTACACCCTCCATTGGTTTCTGCTTGTGCTCTGACTCCGCCCCCTCAGATCATTTCATAACATCATTGGGTGTCATGTGTTGGTTTCCTCCCCATCCAGATATATGCGTCAAAGAAACAATGTCATTGGCTGACAGCCTGTACAATCTCCAGCTGATCCAGGAGTTCTGCAGAGAAAACCTCAACAACTGCTGTCACTTCACCCTGGAGGACATGCTCTACGCCTCCAGCACCATCAAGGTAAACATGACATTCACACTCTTCCTCGTTTTTACTGAAAGAAGGATTGATGGATTTAAATCTGATCAATATACAGTATTACAATATACAATATTTTTTATTTTTCAAATATTTCCCTAATGATGTTTAACAGAGTATAAATATTATATTATCCTATAATATTTTTTCTTCTAGAGAAAGTCTTATTTGTTTTATTTTGGCTAGAATAAAAGCAGTTTTTAATTTTTTTTAAACCGTTTTAAGGTCAATATTATTAGCCCCCTTAAGCAATATTTTTCCTGATTGCCTACAGAACAAACCATTGTTATACAATGACTTGCCTAATTACCCTAACTTGCCTAATTAACCTAGTTAAGCCTTTAAATGTCACTTTAAGCTGAATACTAGTATCTTGAATAATATTTAGTAAAATATTATGTACTGTCATCATGGCAAAGATAAAGAAATCAGTTATTAAAACTATTATGTTTAGAAATGTGTTGAAAAAAAACTTCTGTCCGTTTAACAGAAATTGGGGGAAAAAAATATACAGGGGGGCTAATAATTCAGGAGGGTTAATATTTCTGACTTCAACTGTATATATTATCTTGAGATGTTTTGATGTGATGCCGTGTCGATTTTTCTCATTTCATGCATTTGTTTTTCTTACTTAGTAATTAATCATTATTTGTTTACACATACCTGAACAAACCTCAAACTAAAAATGATATATAAATGATGATATAAATCTCTCGTCCTGCACAATTTGCAGGAATCAAGTTGCATGGCTTATAGAGGAGACCTGTGCAGTCCTATGCAATACAGTCATTATGGCGAGTGTTGGATGACTTTTCCTTTAAAAATAATATGAAATATAGTTGATGTGCTGATTTTATTTCTGAAAGCAAAGATATTTAAGTTGATTAACAAGTGTTTTTTTTTCCTCTGGTACAATTTAGCCTCTGATGTTTTCTTAGATGTTTCATAGTGAGTAAGGATGCGTGTTATTTTTGTTTGGTCCAGTGTTAAATAAATTAGATAATCTACTTTAGTAATCTTGAGTTAAAATAGAGACTGTTAGGAAAGTGGGGAGCTGTTACACAACATTACACTGCTGTTTAAAGGTTATTTGGTAAGAAATATTAATGTGTTTTTTAAAGAAGTACCTAACCAATGTTAAATTTGAAGTATTTGATCAGAAATATAGCAGAAGTTTAATATTGTGAATAATTGAATGTGTTAATAAAAATAGTTTATATATCAATGTAAAGTCAAGCCTGGAATTATTCATACCCCTGGAGTTCTAATTATATGGGTGGGTGGATGGATGGATGGATGGATGGATGGATGGATAGACAGATAGATATATAATTTAGATAGATACTGTAGATAGATAGATAATTTAGATAGATATTGTAGATAGGTACTATAGATAGATTCACTAACTAGCTCACTAACTAGTGGAAAATGTATTTTATTCTTCAGACATTTCATTTCATCCACATTGAGTAGGATGTGTTTCCCATTTTGTTTATTGTTGCAAACTTACATGGTTTCCAGGATACAGACTCTGGGCACTTTCTCTGGTGATTTTCCACTGCTTTTCCTTTTTTTATTTTGACTCTTACTGTATATGAATGAGTGATTACTGGAGAATTAGAGGCAACTTCAGCAGGGCTGATGCAGGAAGGAAAAGACTAGCAGTGCGTGTTTTAAATCTGACCGTTTGGACAGACTGAGTCATGGTGTGTTTGTGTGTGTGTGTGTGTGTGTGTGTGTGTGTGTGTGTGTTAAAGCTCTGCCAAGTGGATCGCCTCAGACAGTTATATTAGCAAAGCGGTTTGTCAAGATAAACACAGTCCATGCGCAGCCGTTACCTCACACTTCAAAACATGCTTTTTGAACAAATGTGTTACATTTTTCCAAACAGGGTTTCATGAATTTGTGGTCAGTTATGCAAACCGTGTTTAAAACGTTCAGCCAATCACATGTTCTCAGCATAACACAAAGCTACTTCTGAGTTCTTCGGTCAGTCAGGCCTTAAATGTTGTGACTGCACTAAATGAGGTCTTTTTCAGAGTCTAACAAGCCCTTAACTATGGTGAAATAAAGGTGTCAGGACTGAATAACTGTGCAGAGAGTGCTCGGTTTGTTCTGTTCGTGTCAGGCTGTCCCGGTTGCTTTGTTCATCTTTTTTTTGGGTCAGAACACCCTTTAATGCACTGTAAGAGATTCTTTTCATGGCTGCTGCACTGTTGCTTTCAATAACCGCACTGTATTAGGGTATACGCTTATTTTGCTCTGTTATTACAGAATTTCAATAGTAATTTCAATAGTAAACATATGCTTGTCATAACAGAACGTGACTTTTCATGTTGTGGCCCCTATATGGTGATCATAATCTAGGCTTCACTGCTACCATATTTAGATCACATGACCCTCCTTACTATTACTTGAAGGGATAGTTCACCCTGAAAATGAAAATTTACTCACTATTTACTCAGCCTTGTGCAGTTTCAAACCTTTATGAGTTTCTGCTGAACACAAAAGAAGATATTTTGAAGAATATACTGCTGGTTTAGTAGTTGGTACCCACTGACTTCCATAGGATTTGTTTCCCTACAATGGAAGTCAATGGGTGCCAGCTACCATCATATTCTACTAAATATCTTTTTTGTGTATGTGTTTTATGCAGAAAAACCCCTGAAGGTTATAAACAAGTAAAGGATGGGTAAATGATGACAGAATTTTAATTTTGGGTTGAACTATTCCTTTAAGTAGTATAAATTACATGTACTGCGTGTAGTGTGCAATATTGCTGTATCAAAGAATATGCAGGAGTCTATTACAATCTATAGTAGAACACTGACACCTTGCGGTTGTAGAGCAACATTACAAGAGCAGCATATCACCCACATTAGACTTAATATACATTTTTTAGTAGGAGAAAAGATGGTATAAAAATGTCTAAAATAAGAGCAGGGTACCCATGCAAGTACTTGAAAGTGCTTGAATTAAATGTGAAATTTGTTTTTGGTGTCAAAACAGAATGAAAAAAAACACTAGAAATTCTTAAGTTAAAAATCTTAAATAAAATTCTTGTGTAAAGAACTATGACAAATACTGCACATTTTATAAATACTTCAGAAACAGCATTTGTATATTGCCAATTTGGAATTTAACATTCATTCATATTCCTTCAGTTTAGTCTCTATTTCGGAGGTTGACACAGTGGAATGAACTGCCAACTATTCCAGCATATGTTTTACCCAGCGGATGCCCTTCCAGCCGCAACCCAGTTCTGGGAAACACCTATACACACTCATTCAATTACACACTCATACTCTACAGAGTATTTAGTTTATTAAATTCACCTATAGCGCATGTCTTTGGACTGTGGGGGGAAAACGGAGCACCTGGAGGAAACCCACGCGAACACAGGGAGAACATGCAAACTCCACACAGAAATGCCAACTGACCCAGCCGGGACTCAAACCAGCGGACTTCTTGCTGTGATGCTAGAGTGCTAACCACTGAGCCGCCTTGAATGAATGCCTTAAAGGACTTTCATGGTGCTACATATGCTGGGGTTGTTAATTACAGTGGTGCTTGATTTGAATTTAACAGTGCTTTAAAAACTCCTTGACAATCCTTGAATCGGCTGTTTATGAAAGAGTGGAAATCCTGTAAGAGGCAGGTTTATGAAACAGGAGAAAAGAAAGCCCTAATACTACTACTGCAAACTTTAGTAAATTGCATTGCATGATTAATTATTCATGCAGTAATGTCACTTGCTAAAATCATTGTGCCCATGGCCATGCCTGTTCAGTGTGTCTTTAGTAATACATAGTTTAGTAATTATAACAGGACAAAAACATTTCACTGATGCAACCTCTTAAAAAATCTTCTCTGTATGGTTTTTATTCTGTATAATTGTATAATTACTTATTTTAGTGTGTGTGTGTGTGTGTGTGTGTGTGTGTGTGTGTGTGTGTGTGTGTGTGTGTGTGTGTGTGTGTGTGTGTTTTCAGAGCAACTACCTTGTGTTTATGGCAGAGCTGTTCTGGTGGTGTGAAGTTGTGAAGCCATCTTTTGTTCAGCCCCGCACTGTTAATACCAAAGGTAATGTCGCTCTCATTGGGTGATATCATGCTTTCTGTACATGTAGGCCTGTCACAATAATCAATATATTGTCTTATCGCACAACACATTGACATGACCTCAATCATTTTTGGTGATGCAATATATATCCCACCAATTCTAGCAACATTTTAGCTGACATTTAGTGCAACATCTCTCTCTGTTGGAGGTGTCAGTGTCAGTATGGTTAAAAAAACACTATAGTATTTACTATGAATTACTATAGTATATTTTCATGTGGGTGTCTGACAGCTGAAAATAGATCTGGTAGCAGATACCACAGCCTCTGTTACTTTTTACCTTGCACTTTGTTAACATTTATTATTATTTATTTAAGATATACGTGTTCACATTCTGATTCCAATGTCTAATTAATAAACTGTTAAAAATGACTGTAATTAAATGAAATATTCTTAAGAATGAAATAGTATGTGCTCTTTGGAAGAGTGTACTTGCATCGTAATGATATTGTATTGTTGATCTGGCATTATATAATGAGTGGCATAAAATGGCCTTAAAATGACAATAATATAATTAATCGCGATATATTTTGGTGCAATATATCGTACAACAAAAAATAGATATTGTGACATGCCTATGTACATGTTGTGCAATTTATTGACCCGTAGTTTATTTATATCTTTTTTTTCTTTTGTAGCTTCTGACCCATCCCAGTCCAATAAAATGGCTCCCATAACCAAACAAAACCTAATCCACAGACCAGGCAGTCCAGAGCAATCTAGGTTTGTCTTTAGTGTGAGCATTGCAAAGAAATTTATTGTGAATTTTCGCAAGTTGTTAAATTCAAATTCATTTTCTCCTTTAGGTCTCAACCTGACAATGATAGCTCAGGTAAGACTTTTAAAATTCAAATTATTATTTAATCTTTCAAGCAGCCTGCTTTTGTTTTTCGTGTATCTTGTAGCTCAACTGCTAAAACATGACTCTAGAAGTTGGTTTTATTTACAGCAACACATACAATTTAAAGCTTGCATGCGTTTAATAAAAAAATGTTTAATGTAAACATTTAATTGATATTTTAGGAAAGTAAATGTTTATTTCTTTCACTTTCAGCAGTTATCAGGCGGTCGTCCTCCATGTCATATGTGGACGGATGTGTAGGGACATGGCCTAAAGAGAAACGGTGTGTACCTACTACTAAATTTCTATCACTTACTGTCTGTATGTGCTTCAGGTATAAAAATGTTTGTTCGTCTTCATCTCAGGTCTTCGGCTCATGGAATATCGTTTGAGATTCCTCTTGATGACAGTTCATCTTCAGGACGTGGACTGAGCCGGTCAGCGAGCACAGAAGGTTTGGGTTTTAAAGTTCACCATGCGGCCAGAGGTATGCGGAGAAACCTTTCATTCCAGCCGGTTAATGGAAACGCTCACAGCAAAATACATGAAGAGGACGACAAAGAGTCCAACAGACAGATCAGCAGGCATCGTCTGGGAACCTACACTGGGTACGCCTTTTGTACCTTTTTGTCAAATTTGAACCCACAGTTTACTCATTATTTACCACTTGTGGTTTTGGACTGAGTGGGTTCATGATGCACTAAATACATGCAAAACAGACCTCTGACATCACTACATGAACCTTACAGCTTTTAACAATTTCTCAAATTTTGGATATTGTCAACATTTTGTCCAGTCTGTTGGCAATCCATGTAAACTGGAAATACCAATTCTGCTTCAAACAGTTTGCTTCAATGTTAATACTCTTTTATTTGTAGCTCTAATTTTCACAGCATATTAGCTTTTGAGACTTGTTTTTGAGACTCATTTATATATAATTTTTTTGCTGAGAGTTTGTTACTATAATATATATATAAACTGTATCAGTGACAAGCTTATTGTTATTTTGAAATAACAGAAATTACTACAATGAATAAATTTCCCATGTTTCAGGTACACAAACGGCATATCGACAGGTAACCCAAGTTCTCCGTGTGACGCTCAGCCCAATACTCCTAGTATAGAAGAAGCCCTGAAGATCATCCATGACTCTGAGCGACCCCACAGCAGCTTGCCGCCTCAATCAGGGGACAGCGCCTTTTTCTTGCACAACCCATCTTCCCCTAACTCTGCCTCTGACCCCAATGAACCTGAGGACTCGCTTAATAAGGCCAGAGCAGATGATGCCGACCTGAATTCCACCTCTACTGACATGGACACTGGCATCCACGTCCGTACGGAGGACATCCAGGATGGACAAGATGAGGATTCGTCCTTGAAGGACTACTCAGACATGGACCAGGACTATGAGGCTCGTTCCTGTCCACTTCCAGACATGTCCGGCAGTCCGTGCCCAAGCCTTTTGGGAACGCGATCTCTGGCCACCAGCATGGCCTCCTCATTGGGCTCAGCGATACGCATGACCAGCTTTGCCGAACAAAAGTTTCGCAAACTAAACCATGGCGATGGCCGCAGCAGTGGCAGTGGTGGAAACACACCTGAAACTGCCGAACTGAACGCCACAACTCCAGGAGCATCCGGGACAGTTCGGTCAGTTACTCCTGACACACGTAGTCCTGCTCGAATCACATCCCCTCGTGATCCCTCACACCTTCTGGCATCCGAAATGGTGCAGTTGAAGATGAAGCTGGAAGAGAAACGCCGAGCCATCGAGGCCCAGAAGAAGAAAGTGGAAGCAGCTTTCACGCGTCATCGTCAGCGAATGGGCAGAACCGCCTTCCTCAATGTGGTCAGGCGTAAAGGAGTCGTTTCGCCACTAGGGGGCAGCAGCGAAGGCCCAGATGGTCGTGAAAAAACAAGCAACGATTCAGAACCACAAAAGTCACCCTTAACTTTAAACGACTCTAATGCTAGACTTGAGAGATGCCGACCAGATGGTGCACCGCCGAAATCTCCTCTGGAGGACGCAGGAGTAGAGGTGGACCTGACGGAGTACACACGGTCCATCGAGCGCTTGAACACGTCTCTGGGCTTCCTGCAGTCAGAGATGCAGCGTTTGGCACAGCAGCAGGAGCGAATCATGCAGATGCGTGAACACCAGAGTTGGGTGATTTCACCACCGGATCCGTCACCGCGGAAACAATTTCGTGAACTGCGCAGTAGCAGTGTAGTTGGCCGAGGTTCAGTGGGATCTCTCTCCCCTATTTTATCGTCCACCGGCTCGCCCCGCACTACACACCGCTCGCCTTCTACAATCAAAAGGAAATCGGCATCTTTCCATGCTAGGACGCCACGAACGCCAAGACCCAACGACCTTAAGGTCACTCCCTTCAGCCGCATGCTCAACACACCACAGTCTGTGGACAGCCTTCCTCGACTTAGACGTGTCTTACCAAGTCAGCCACAAATCAGTTCATTTGCCTATTTGGGATCTGATGAAGGAGCTTTTAGTAAAGAGCAGAGTGCTAAAGAAAAGCCATGTAAACCTGAATCCAAAGACAAAGCTGCAAATCAGATGAGTGAAAAACAGAAAGAGGAAAAAAGGGATGCTGGAGAAAGTGACAAACTCAAAAAAGCATTGACTTCGGAGGTTACGGCCAGTGGGAACACAAATGACTCTAAGGAGAATAAGGATTTGATTGAGGTTCCTCTCTCGGTTCTGAAGCCTCTGGATGGACATGAGTTGGAGAGCAGCAGGGAAACAGAGACTGGACCAGAATCCAAATCAGACCAGAAGATGTGCTGTGGGTTCTTCTACAGGGTGAGACTCAAAGATTGCATGTCAAAGCAATGAGCGTTTACTCACATTTTTGCTGAACTTAGAAGTTCACTGAGCTTGCTGCTTTAATTAACAGTATTTATCTTAAATATTCATGTTGATTAACACTGAAGACATTAACACACAGTAGTCCTACTGATTAACACACAGTAGTCCTACTGACATTGTAGCTTGAGACACATTTGTAATTATAAATGCTAAAAATTGTTTCTGCAAATTCATTTTTACTGGTACATTTTTTTCTTCTTAAAGCCATGGTGCACTTACCAATGTCATACTGTACAAATTTTGGTATGATAAGTAAACAAAAAAGAGAGAAATTATTCACCTTGGAGACATTAAATTGAACAAAAAAAAGACATTTACAAACATTTCATTCATTCATTCATTTTCCTTCGGCTTCCAGCTGCAACATAGTACTGGGAAACGTCCATACACACTCATTCACATACATACACTACGGCCAATTTAATTTATTCAATTCACCTATAGCGCATGTGTTTGGACTTGTGGGGGAAACCGGAGCACCCGGAGGAAACCCACGCAAAGATGGGAGAACATGCAAACTCTACACAAAAATGCCAACTGACCCAGTAGGGACTGGAACCAGTGACCTTCTTGCTGTGAGGCAACAGTGCTAACCACTGAGCCACCGTGTCACCTAAAAACATTTGTAATTTTACAAACGATTTCTAATAACAACATTGTATTGAACATAAAAGAATTATTGAGCACCAAATCAGCATATTCAAATGAGAGAAATGAGTCTTTTCTGTTGTTTTACTTTCCTTTAAATCGTTTTAATACGTGCTTTTTTGGCATGGACCTTCTGTGTTTTAAAAATGTTTGTTGTTCCTTATGACACACATTACAGTGTTCTGTGCGTGAGTGGTTTGTGCATCCAGCTGTACATGAGGCTGTCGGTCAGACTGAATGATTGTTTGTCTGTGGCTGTGACTCAGGATGACCTGCAGGGAGAGGAGGACATTGCACAGAAGAAAGCAGCTCTGATGGAGAAAAGACTGCGGAGGGAGAAGGAGATGCAGATCAAGAAACAGCAACAGGAGGCTGAGATAGAACAGAAGAAAGAAACAGCACGGTATGAACATGCACATAGCAACCAAATTTGGTTGTCAGGATGGGTCAGTTACAGAAACTTGACTCCTCTTTTTCTTACTTAAGCTGAACAAATAGTTGTCAATGATGCAATGAAGAAAATAAGTGCAAATCCATCTAAAACTTTAACTTTAATTCTTTGTCTAAAAGAATGACACATATTATAATTGCACCTACTTCATTAACTCCATAAACTGGCTTGTGTAAACTCAAAGAAAATATTTTAAAGACTGTATGTGTTGAAAATGCTAAATAAAATGCATAAAAATGTAATTGAAAAAGTAATTAGTTAAAAAAAACCATTTTGAGCAGTCATTAGCTTTGTTTTCATCTAAAGATGTGAATTAAACTTAAATATATGCAAAACTGGAATATTGCATGAAACATCTGCAAATAAAGCACCATTACCATCCAATGAGCCAAAGAGAACGAAATCATCCCTTCCTGATAAACTGGTGCCAAATATTAAAATAAAATTTTTAATTATTAGTATTAATTAACTATTAGTATTCTTTTCTGAACATTTATTTTGATTGTCATTTTAAAAAGCGGAAGCAGTTAATTCACATTTCTTGTTAGTAGAACTTGCACTGGCCAACATAAACCCATGTTACTATCTCATTAAACTTACAAAATTAAAGCTGTACATATTTGCTGAAATCTTGATTCAGAATGAAAGCGGAAGAGGAACGTCAGAAGAAGGAGGATGAGAAGGCGAGACGAGATTTCATAAAACATGAGTATATGAGGAGAAAGCAGCTGAAACTGATGGAGGACATGGACAGTGTCATTAAGCCCAGTCCTCCTGGAGCCAAGCAGAAGAAACCACGACCCAAATCTATGCACAGAGACATCATGGAGTCTCCAAAACCTCCAGCACGGACAGCCACAGGTACAACACCAATACAAGCTGCCAGTGTTCATGACATTTTTTTGTCAGTGACATTTTAAACCTGCAAAAGACAATATGTTTAACCCTGAAAATCTGTATATTGTTTATTATATTAGTTGATATACTAGGATAATGTTCTATTATAAATACTATTATACTTTTTTAATGCATTAAAACATGTAAACTGCCTTTCAAACTTGGGCCCAAAGAATCATTGACAATATGTTAAATATATATATATAATTTTATTTATTTTTTGACAGTATAGTTTTAAAATAATTTTTTACATTGAACCATCCAAACACTGCATATTTACCCTGTATATGTTTTTATCTCTTAAAAAATAAATTGTAAAAAATGAATTGAACAAATATTGTGCATTTTGAGAGTCTTAAAGCCTTTGCAAAGTTTTGTTCTCTCCATAAGAACTATCTATTTTTTTAAGAATTTGGAAAATGTGAAAACTCTGGGTCAGAAGAAAACCCATGTCTGTTATGAAGGTTAAAAATTGTATTTTTTTTTGTTTTTACATTAATAACTAATATATTTTTGTATTTTTTTTTTCATTTTAATTTAAAGGTTAATATTTGTATTTTTTTTATTTTGAATTTTATAATAATTTATAATATATTTA
>CAIGQW010056815.1:631654-643496 GCA_903798125.1 Danio choprae
TGTTATTTTTTCCCGCTGAACGTTTTAACTTCAGTTTTCATTGTCACATAATCCTTTAGAAGTCATTTTAATATCCTGATTTAATGTCAATTTTATTTATACAGCACTATTAAACACAACCAAAGGTTGACCAATGTGCTGCACAATACAAATCACAAAGAGAAAGATGAATAAAATTATAGCTAAAACAAACAATTCTCACTGATAAATTGCCAAATCAAAAAGGTAAGTTTTCAATCTAGATTTAAAAACAGACAGAGATGATATAGATCTGATACAGAGGGGCAGAGCATTCCACAATCTAGGACCAGCTACTGCAAAAGCCTCGACTTAGGGATGCATAATAATCTCTGGTTTGATGACCGAAGAGCCCTACCAGGCTGATGTTCAGTCAGCAGATCTGACAGATAAGAAGGTGCCAAGCCATTTAGTCATTTAAAAACCAAGTGACACGATAGTGCACAGGCAACCAGTGAAAAGAGCGTAAGACTGGTGTGATGTGGTCATATTTTTTGGTACTGGTTAAAAGGCTTCCAGCAGCATTTTGAACTAACTGTAAACAGGATAACGTGTCTGACTAATCCCAAAATGCTCTAAAAATCAATTAATCAATACTTAAAACAGACGTCAGAACAGTTGTGTTCTCCAAAACAGCAACAAAAGGTGGTTTAAATAATTACAGTTAACCTAAAATCTTGATGTAAGAAAGAATGTGTTTACGAACTTTGTCATTTAAAACTGATTGAGTGACATACAGGACAGCACTAAGTGTCCGTACCTTGATCCTCAACATTAGTCTGCTCAAAAATGTTTGATGGTTTCCTCTAATTCTTATGTCTTTCCTCTGCAGGGCCAAAGTTGTACAAGGAGCCCAGTGCGAAATCAAATAAATACATCATCCAGAACGCACTGGCGCACTGCTGCCTCGCGGGCCGCGTCAATGAGGGACAGAAGAACAAAATCCTGGAGGTCACTTTAACACTCTTTTGACTTTCATCAATTTTTTTTTTATTATATTGTAATTGATGTAAATGAAGTTACCATTTATAGTTCCTTGTCTGATAAATGGGTAAATACATTTTATTTAAATAATTCTTGATTTACTTAATGTAGAGGTATTGACCGACATTTATTAAATAAATTAAAATTAAAATTAAGGAATAAAATTAAATAAATAAGATAAAATATTTATAGGATGTAATTTCATGTAGTTTTATTATGTTTTACAGAATAAATGATATTTTTTCATATTTTTAAATGTAATATTTTATTTTTTTTATTTATATATTTTATACTTTTCTATATAATACTTCATATAATAATAAAGGCCAGGAGGACACAGTATTTGTTTGACATTTGGTATTTGGTTAATGAAATGAAATTTTAAATAATACAGCCCTTTTAGTGGTGTTGTGCTGCAGCAGACGTACAGAATCCACAGCGTGCATGTATCATAGCAGCCTCAGTGTTGTGTCATCTATGTACCATAGACATCTTTCTATTACAATGTATCTATGTACGATACATATGTCTGCAGCTCCCAAATACACCACATGAGGGCACCCTTACAACATCAAATAAATAGCAGCTGCTAAATTCAAGAGAATTCACATCAACAAAATGGAAATCCTATCATTGTTACACATATAATAGATAAATAATATATAGGATATAGGCTTTATGTTGTGATTCCTCCAAAATTAAGATTTCTATATTGTTTCTCTATTATATGGGCTAATGCAATTTGTCCGTGCATGTGTCTTTAACACTCATTTTAAGGTCATAACAGAAAACTCCTTTATAATTCACAATTCTGACTTTATATCATGCAATTGTGACTTTATTTCTCAGAATTGCGAGATATTTTTAAATAATAAAGATCTTTTTAAAATTCTACTTTTTGTATTTATATTATCTGTTATGCACCTAGGGTCTGAGAGTAACGCAATTTCGATTCTCTGTATGTCCTGTACATTTGGTTGAATTGACAATAAAGCTGACTTTGACTTTGATATAAAGTCAGAATTATGACTCTATATCGCAGAAATCTGGCTTAAAAAGTCACAATAACCTCCTTTTTTTGTTCAGTGGCAGGAGCGGGCCTCCATATAAATAGGACGAAATTAAATGAATTATTGTTAAATAATTTTTGATTTATTGATTTTTATGTCTAGATTATTGACATTGGAAAAACAAGTGTAATTAACTTTATAAATTAGTCAGTTCTTGTTTTTTTTCCTTATCCCAGGATAATTAGTTACATTTTCTTATGCATTTCATTCTTCAGTATTTTTTATCTACAGTGATTATTCATTCATTCATTTTCTTTTCGGCTTAGTCCCTTTATTATTCTGGGGTCTCCACAGCGGAATGAACCGCCAACTTATCCAGCATATGTTTTACGCAGCAGATCCCCTTCCAGCCGCAACCCATCACTGGGAAACACCCACCCACACACACTCATTCACACACATACACTACAGACAATTTTAGCTTACCCAATTCACCTATACCGCATGTCTTTGGACTTGTGGGGGAAACCGGAGCACCCGGAGGAAACCCACGCCAACACGGGGAGAACATGCAAACTCCACACAGAAATGCCAACTGACCCAGCCGAGGCTCGAACCAGCGTCCTTCTTGCTGTGAGGCGATTGTGCTACCCACTGCCCCACCGTGTCGCCCCTCTACAGTGATTATTTAATGTATTATTTATTCCATAAATGGATTACATAAACAATTTGTAAACAATTATTGCTTTAGAGATCTAGCCTGTCATTCAACCCCTGAAGAATAATAACAAATGATTTTAAATTTCTAAGTATGTTTGATATCATCCCCCCCCCCAGGAAATGGAGAAAACCGAAGCCAACAACTTCCTGATTCTGTTCCGAGACACTGGCTGCCAGTTCCGCTCTCTGTACACCTACTATCCCGAGGCGGAGGAGATCAACAAGCTGGCCGGCATCGGACCCAAGACCATCACACCCAAAATGATCGAAAACCTCTACAAATACAGCTCGGATAAGAAGCAGTTCAGCAAAATCCCCGCCAAGACCATGTCGGCGAGTGTGGACGCCATCACCATCTACAGCCACCTCTGGCAGAGCAAGAAACAAAACACAGCCAAAAAACTCCTCAAATAACAATTCTCTTATAACGCACATCCTGAATGTAAAGAGAAGAAAAACACTTCTGCAGGCTTTCTTGGATGTTCATTTGTGTTCCTCAGCACACACGTGTCCCTTATGTGTGTGTTGGTGTGTGTATGTGTGTATGCAGCACTGACAGATGCGCTTTTTTATGTGGTTATAATTTTATATGTTCAATTTTGTGGCCTTATGCTTGTCTTGTTGCGTCTTTTATGCAATGCTTACATTTACTGAGTTCATGAGCTAGCCATTGCATTGTTCGACGATCAATCTGCTTCATATCTGTTTGCAGAAATGCAGGAGTAAAGGAATATTTAGGGACTCGCTACACTTGAAGAAGGTCTTGAAGATGAGGATGCGTTTAATGTACTGGAAACCATATCACAAATGAACTCTCTCGCTTTATTTAATGCCTATGTTTTTATATATTTTGGGGTAGGATTTGTAATTCTTGTTGCACATCTGTAGGCCTGTCATGACAAATAATTTCTTTTGTGCGATATATTGTCACAGAAAGTATTGCGATGCGTGATAAGGCCAGTGGTTATATAATGATTATACAAAAGCATAATAGTGTACACTTCATTCATTCATTTTCATTTCGGCTTAGTCCCTTTATTAATTTGGGGTCGCCACAGCGGAATGAACCGTCAACTTATCCAGCATATGTTTTACCCAGCGGATGCCCTTCCAGCTGCAACCCATCACTGGGAAACATCCACACACACTCATTCACACACATACACTACGGACAATTTAGCTTACCCAATTCACCTATAGTGCATGTCTTTGCACTTGTGGGGGAAACCGGAGCACCCGGAGGAAACCTAACACGGAGAGAACATGCAAACTCCACATAGAAATGCCAACTGACCCAGCCGAGGCTCGAACCAGCGACCTTCTTGCTGTGAGGCGATCGTGCTACCCACTGCGCCACCGTGAGGCTAGTGTACACTTTCAAGGGACAAAATCATTTTATTCTTAAAGGGATGGTTCACCCAAAAAATAAACAATTCCTCAACATTTACTCACACTCAAGTAGTTTTAAACTTTTATGAATTTCTGTCTCTGTTGAACACAAAACAAGAAATTCTGAAGAATGTCTGTTGGGGGGAAAAGCAGACATTGACATCCATAGTAAGAACAAAAAAATACTACAAAATAATACTATAGATGTCAATGGCTGTTTTTTTTTCATTATTCTTCAGTATATTTTCCTTTGTGTTCAACAGGAGAAAGAAACTCGAACAGTGGCCTGTACCTTGAAGCCAAATTAGCTGGTTAGCAGGGTTAGTTTACACCAATCCCGAGTTAACACTCAGAGCAGGTTAGCCTTGAACTGTAAGTTACCATGGTAAAAAATATCAATTAAAGCTGAACTACTTTCATGATACCTAAAACCCAAGATTGGTGCAAACTAAGCTGAAACTTAACTGGCTAACCAGCTAATCTGGATTTGTGGTACAGGCCAGAGGTTTGAAACAATTTGATTATGAGTACATGATGACAGAATTTTCATTTCATTTTAGAGCAGGTTAGTCTTGAAGTGTAAGTTACCATGCTAACAAAGAGTAATTAAATCTGAGCTACCTTCATGGTACCTAAAACCCAAGATTGGTGCAAACTAAACTGAAATTTATCTGGCTAACCGGCTAATCTGGCTTTATTGTACAGGTTACTGGTTTGAAACAAGTTGATGATGAGTAAATGATGACAGAATTTTCTTCTTTTTTTTTCATTTTATTTTTAGAGCAGGTTAGCCTTGAAGTGTAAATTACCATGGTAACAAAGAGCAATTAAAGATGAGCTACATTCATGCTACCTAAAACCAAAGATTGGTGCAAACTAAACTGAAATTTAACTGGCTAACCAGCTAATCCAGCTTTATTGTACAGGCCACAGGTTTGAAACAAGTTGATGATGAGTAAATGATGACAGAATTTTCATTTCATTTTTAGAGCAGGTTAGCCTTGAAGTGTAAGTTACCATGGTAAAAAAGAGCGATTAAAGCTGAGCTACCTTCATGCTACCTAAAACCCAACATTAGTGCAAACTAAACTGAAGCTAAACTGGCTAACCAGCTAATCCGGCTTCATAGTAGAGGCCACAGGTTTGAAACTAGTTGATGATGAGTAAATGATGACAGAATTTTCATTTGTTTTAGAGCAGGTTAGCCTTGAATTTTAAGTTACCATGACAACAAAGCCGAGTTACCTTTATGAAACCCAAGATTGGTGCAAACTAAACTGAAATTCAACTGGCTAACAAGCTAATCCGGTTTTATGGTAGAGGCCACAGGTTTAAAACAAGTTAATAAAGAGTAAATCATGGCAGAATATAAATGTTTGGGTAAACTATCCCGTTTAAATGGTGTAATTTGATGTTAAAAAAGTAAATGCACCAGTGATGTACAATGTAAATGCCCTTGTAAAATAACACGTCACATTTTCTGGAAGTGGAGTGCAGAGTGAACACAACTCATCTGGATAACTACTTCCAAGCCTTCAGTATTGTTCAGGAAATTTGAAAATTACTGGTTCTTCATTCTTCATATTGTTTCTAAAGGAGCTTCCTGAGCTCGCTCAATGACATAGGTTGCGCAATCAGCTAACATGTTGGTGACGTTCAAGTTTATGTAAACGCAATGAACAATATACAGTAGTCAACATTTGAAGTTGATCAAAACAGTTGATGAGAAATATCCTAAGATAAGAATGGGTGTTGTTCAGTGGTTTTAGGTTTTACTTCAAATGTTAATTTCTGTATATTAATGTATTGTGCGATAAATCGTTACAATATATTAAATATTGTGACAGGCCTACACATCTGCTACTCCAGAGAAACATGTGTAAATTTTGCTCCTGTACGAGTCTTTCTACAAAATGGACACACTTGTGTTGTTCTGTCTATCGTGTAAATGAAATGATGGAGTCTTTAACTGAAAAGGTTGAGGACCAAAATTTAACAAGCTAGCTTTAGAGTTAGAAAAAAAACATTCCTAGATTTGTTGCTGTCACTAGTGTCACGGCCCAGAATATCTGGGTGTCAGGTATGTTCGAAACATACACTTTAGAGAGAGTACATTTCTCCACAAAACACTGAGCTATTAAATATCATATAATGAAGCTTTCAAAGAAATGGTGAATATTGTTGCTAAATCGTGTGATAACTCGTTTTTTAATCATGAAGTGCATTTTAAAGAGCTGGAGTTTCGGGCAGGCTGCCGTCTGGTTAACTCATTTTGTCTTCAGGTGCAAAGGAACGGAAAGAAATTTGTTATTTTTACTAAGTGAAGTAAAATCATCCTTTGAATTTATTGATGCTGTACAGATATAGTTTTACACACTAAGCATATTTTTTAAGCCATTGAATATAACTGATATTTTTCATATTAAAAAGATGATGTTTAATGAGTGCAAGTGTGGGTCAGTCCTGGGCGATGGGACGTGAAGAGAGAAGAAGTGAGCGGTTTTCAGAGATGTTCGTTTCCACACGCTGTCTAATCTTTTCCCAGTTCATGTCCGCTGTGTTTGTTCATCATCAGCTTTGTCTGTTTGTATTTGAATGTTAACCTCAACATAAATACAGATTTACATCCAAAACATTGACCTATTGTTTTGTCCTTTGTTGTGATTAATTGTTGACTTGAAATAACATCTTTGTGGAAAATGATTGGTTAAGTTATAGTTAGAGGACTTAAGACACTGGAGGCAAAAACATTTATGAGTCTGTCAATTTTGAAAACTTGGGCTTTTGGGCTTTTTCTGTTTAATGTAATTAAAACCTCCAAAATACACTTTTTAAATAACAAATTACAATAATCTCAGTAAATATTGAATAATTAACCCCAATAAATCTCCACTTCAGCAGCACTTACACCAAATTCATACATAATTTGCCTGATTACATTTAATTTAGCTATGTATGTTATATAGATTTTGCTTTATACACACAGGGGTTGGACAATGAAACTGAAACACTGACCAATTTAGGATTCATGGCTAAATTTGAGCAGCCTGGTGGCCAATCTTCCATGATTGCACATCCCAAGAGCAGAGTGTGAAGGTTTAATTAGCACAGTTTTGCTTAAAATATTGCAACGCACACAACATTATGATTGACCTACCAGAGTTCAAAATTGACCCATTTGTTGGTGCGAATCTCGCTGGCGCATCTGTGACCAAGACAGCAAGTCTTTGTGATGCATCAAGAGCCATGGTATCCAGGGAAATGTCAGGATACCTCCAAGAAAGATGATTGTATCCAAAAAACATAAAACCACAGCTGCCCAACTCACTGTAGAATTAAACGTGCACCTTAGCTCTCCTGTGGAGCTCCACGGGGTCAATATACATGGCCAGGCTGCTATAGCCAAAACTTTCACTCGTGCCAATGCCAAATGCCAGTTGCAATGGTTCTAGCAGCAAAAATTTTAGGCTGTGGACAATGTGAAACATGTATTGTTCTCTGAGTCCACCTTTACTGACTTTCCCACATCCAGGAGAGTTACCGTGTGGAGAAGCCCCAAATAAGCATGGTTTAAGGTATATATATATATATATATTATATAAATATATATATATATATATATATAAAGAGTGATTAAAAAGAGATGCCCAAAATACAATTAAAAAAATCATTCAGTGTTCACATGAAGTTTTTCCCTCATTCATTTTCAGTGTCTGGTGTTACAGAATAAATTAATTTATACCCTTTTTAAATGGTGCAAAACCCCGATGAATTTTTAATTATGGGAGTGTTACGTTAAACAATGTAAACAATCAGTGAAATGTAATAAATAAATAAATAAACTTGTGTCATTATTCTTCTCGCAGTTCCTCCATCGAATACTAAAAGAAACCCTATTAGCATTAACAAATTACTTTAAGCAAAATAAAGGAAATAGGGGACAATAATCTGGAAGAACATAGTACATAACATTGGTATGTCATGATGATTTATTACTAATTCTTAATCGCATAAAACCCAACAGCATAAGTACACGTTTACAAACATAATGCGTACGTAATGCTGGTAATCACAAATAATACCCATTAAGCCTTAGTTTGTTGAATAACAACACGCAGGTCAGTGCGGGCCGGGTTTTGCGGGGTTCGTGTGCGTGAACGCGGATTGGTGGAGCGCGCAGAGGAAGCTTGTGTGCTTGACAACCAGCAAGCGGCAGGGACAACAAGAGTCTCCCGCCCCGAAACACGGAGGAAAAAACCCCGCAGACAGCGCGTGTCGACACACCGTCGGCGGACCCACAGAGGATTCCTGCACTTCGCGTTTATGTAGAGATTATCAGGTAAGATTTAAATCGCTTTTCGCAGCGGTTATCGCCGTTGTTTTAAGGTTAGGCGAGGCCGGGGGAGGCTGCTGCTGCTCCGCCTGGATGACACACTCTCTCCCCCCGCTGCCTCTGAATATGTCTGCACTGGATATAATATGGGTGGATGTCCGTTCTCTTTGGGGTCCTGAAGGGATGTGTTGTGGCTTATTTACGACATAATCAAGTGTTGGCTATCAGATAAACGCGTCGTAAGGAGCTCATAATGCGAGTCCAGCGTTGGAAAAGCATGAGAAAGCAAATCTGCGTTTCCCATGGCGTTAGTGCATGTTGTTTGGGGGTGATGTGGCTTGGTGGTTCAGTAAATTAGCTTTTAATACTAAGACGTGGAGGTTTTAAACCCAAAATGTGCGATTCATAACATGTCATCTTTGTAATGTAGATTATATTTATTCACGCATATTAGAACGTGGCCTGCTTTAATTCAACTATACATTTTTACAATTAGCCTATTTATGTAAGACAATGAGCTAAAGGTGGTTTTGTATTCTCACGTTTGTTCATTTTTAACAAAGTAACAACATGTGACATGGTCCCTTAGTGTATACCACACTACTTTGAAAATTCTGAAATAGCATTTAAGTAGGACTTCAAAACAACATTAGCACTATTTAATTGATTGAACAATGTTGTACTATTATAGACATTGGCTGATAATATGATTTCCCTATTTAGAACTTGCAAAGAATGATTTTCTGATATTTTATTATTAAGGAGAAAGTCTAAATGTGTGAATATAAAACCAACTTTAACTCAGTACAGAAGACTCCTTCTAAATGTTTAGTTTAGTGTGATGAAACTTTATACACCACAAAAAGCTTTATTTTTATTTAGAACAAGAATCATTTGATGACATGTTAAAAGACACTATTTAAGGATCAGAGTGCAGCCCCTTAATACCAATTGTCAATATAAAGCTCTATATTTTGCATATATTCTAAGTTTTTATTATTTTTAATATATTAACAGTTAGTATGATCACTTTGTATTTTAATAAGTACAGAAATCCGCAGATTTTTAGCCCATCATTGAGTTTATGTATTTACTTGTGTAAATGTGTGTAAATTTATGTTTATTACATTTTAAAATTAATTTCATTATTATTATTGTGATATAATAATAGTAAAATTAAAATGTTCATATGATTTATTTACAATACAGTTTGTAAAGTAATATTTTCTGTCTTTTAGTAGATGTATTATATGAGAGACTTGCTTTGTTTACCAAATAAGTGGATCTAATTGGATTTGCATTGTAAACATTAAATAAAAGTTAAAAAGATGTTATTTTTTACTTCATATAGTAAGTTTTTAGTTATGATACTCCTAAAATCTGATTTTTTACAAAATTCTCGGCAGAAATAGCATAAAATGTCCGCAGATTCTGTCTGGCCCTAATGATCGGTTATGCTGAATAACGAGGAACTTTATTTCACTCATATTTTAACATTTTCAAACACATTTTCACAAATATTGAAGCAGACACTCAACTTGCACTTAAATTGTTTTTTATATAAAATCACGTTTGTACATTTATATTTGATGCTGATGTGGAAATGAGATTGCTTGGCTTTTGTTATTCACAAATGCACGTTTGATTTCTGTTTGTATTTCTGCAAGCTTATTTAGTTCTCTATTAACCCATCTCAAATTAGGACATCATTGAATGAATGTTGTTATTGTTTTAAAACGTAATATTAATGAATAATTTTCACATTTGTAGGATTGCAATCCTTTTAGCTTTCAACAGTAATGTGTATAATTAATGAAATGCTTTCATTAGAATCATTTAAAATGATTGTAAACAGATGTGAAAGTATTTGCTGAAGGAAATGGTACTAGTGAAGTACAGGCTGTTTTGTTTTGGTGGAGTGTCCCGTCACCTCCCATGCGTGTGTGTTTACATTTGCATTTTTCTGGTGTGTCGACTCTGTCATAACATTGGTTTGGTATTTTATTTAGAAGGGTTTTACTAGGTTTGTGAATGTTTTACAGCAACATCAGAGAGCTTTATACTGAAATAATGAATAATTAATGGCAACATCATATAATTGTTCTTTAAAATGTTGTAACAAGAGACTTCGCTTTTGAAATATATCCTGGACTTCTCTAATTGATTAGTTTAATATTTTACATCACTCTAAGCACACATTCAGACCTGCCTCTGAGTTGACAAGCATAATCATATTGACCCCATTTTTAAAATTAATTTATCATTTATTTGTCACTGTACAGAAGTAATTGGTTTAAAAAAAAAAAGGTCAAAAAGCTATGTGGAAACATGGTAACTTATGAATATTGTGAATTATGAATGTTACAGGGATTTCTTTCACTTATTCTATTTTTTAATTCATTTATTTATTTATTTTAAACTAGTATTTACAAAAAACCTTTTAATATGGTGCAGTGGTATAGTCTTGTTTACCATTTATCACCATTGATACAAACTGCTGATAATATTTATAAATATTATTTATTAATTAATGCATCTTTAATACAACTTTTTGTGCCTTTCTCAGTGGTTGATAGGAATTAAACCTTGGTTTTTGCTTCCCACCTTCTTTACCTTTGAAGTGAAGTGGCACATTGTTTAAATATGAGCTGGTAAGAATTATTTATTGATTTTAACCAGGACCACCATCAGGGGTGGTCAGGTGGAAAGTTAAAAGAAGGACCTAAGTCCTTTAATTTACAACCTATTGTTGTTTTTAGTTTTAGCGAGTGGACATTTTCTATATGACTTCTTTTCTTTTTGTGTGTGTTTGAAAGCTTGCCACCATGACGGCTGAGGAGATCATAAACGTGAAGGAGGTGGAGATCATCAAGGTGATGTTGGACTTTCTGAACTCGCGCAAACTGCACATTAGCATGCTAGCATTGGAGAAGGAGAGCGGTGTCATCAACGGCCTCTACTCAGACGACATGCTCTTCCTCAGGTTTGATCCATGTACACTTCATACTCATTACTACAAAACTGAAAAGTGAAATCATGAAAAAGTTTGAATTCACTTTTAAACTGACCAGTACTGCATTGCTCAGATCTCACTTGCATTCTTCTGAACATTCCTTCATTACTCACTGAATCTGTGCATGAGAGTTTGGGTTTCATTTTTGAAACTGGGCCTTTAGAAACACAGGGTTCCCACGGCTCATGGAATTTCTGGAAGGTCATGGAATTTTAAAAGGACCATTCCAGACATTTAAGACATTGACAATTTTTTTGTTCAAGTCATTGGATATCAGGGTTTCCATCCATCCATCCATCCATCCATCCATCCATCCATCCATCCATCCATCTATCTATCTATCTATCTATCTATCTATCTATCTATCTATCTATC
>CAIGQW010056815.1:656692-668945 GCA_903798125.1 Danio choprae
TGTTAACATATATATATATATATATATATATATATATATATATATATATATATATATATATATATATATATATATATATATATATATATAAAACATATATATATTTTATAGAACATATAATATATATATTTTATATAGTTTGTTTGTCCAAACCTTAAAGGAAAATAATTCAGATATATTTAACAGTGCAGTAACAGAAGAATCTGAGAGTCCCTTTAGTCATTTTTGATCACTCTTCTCTTGTTCGGCTTTGACAGTTCTCTAGTTCTGTTTCTGTGGTTACGGCACAGTTGTAATACACAGCCATAACAAAGGGAGGTTCTGGAACCATGCCGTGCTTTTCTCTGATGATGTCATCATTAAAGGCCTCATCCATAAATAATTCAGCGGGACAGAGGGAAGGGGAGGGCAGATAAACATTCATTGTTCTGTCAACAGAAGGCGTACTGAGTTTTTACATAAACTTAATGCATTTATTTGTTTATACTTGTATATTACGACAAAGTTATGAGTTTTGATGCCACATAAAGGAAATGATCAAAAAACACATTGGCTTTCTGCCACCTGCTTAAGGGGATTTTAAGGGGAAGCCCCCCCCCTTGACCACTGGGAAATGACCAGTTGTAAATATGGGTGTTTTGCAGAGATTGAGATGAATATCAAATGAAAGGCTAATGAGATGAACCTCAGGCTTCCGCAGATGGTGCCTTCAGCAGATACACAACTTGAAGTGGGTGAAGAAATCCCCAGGGAAAATAGGCTAAAAGTAATGCTTTGATTGTGTATGTGATTTAAAAAAAAAACCTCTGTGATCATCGGGGATGTCAGCTTAAAATCAAAATCTTTTATTCAGCTAGTTTAAAGTTATTCCAAAGTAGCAGTATTGCAGGATATGAGCTCACAATTCAGAGAGAAAAGGTCAAAAGTATGATATATAAACTCATAAATCTGACATTTTTCACATGATTTTTAATCTTGTTTACAATTTGTCACAATTTTCGTGCAATTACAAGAAATCACATTTCTGAGTTGATATGTTGCAATTCTAAGGACAATATTTTAATTTTAAACAGCCTTATTAAGTTATTATTATTATTATTATTAATATTCATTCATTCATTCATTTTCTTTTCGGCTTAGTCCCTTTATTAATCTGGGGTCGCCACAGCGGAATGAACCGCCAACTTATCCAGCATATGTTTTACGCAGCGGATGCCCTTCCAGCTGCAACCCATCTCTGGGAAACATCCATACACACCCATTCACACACATACACTACGGACAATTTAGTCTACCCAATTCACCTATACCGCATGTCTTTGGACTTGTGGGGGAAACCGGAGCACCCGGAGGAAACCCACACCAACACAGGGAGAACATGCAAACTCCACACAGAAACGCCAACTGACCCAGCCGAGGCTAGAACCAGCGACCTTCTTGCTGTGAGGCGAACGTGCTACCCACTGCGCCACTGTGAGGCCCTATTATTAATATTATTATAAGTAATTCTTAGCATCAAGTTGTAGATATGCCGTTGTTGTTTTAAATGTGAGCCCTCTAGTGGCGTCGATCTACATACTGTGGCTTTAAATTCAAATTTGAGAAGGCTTGTCTTTTTGTGTGCAACATGTATTCAGTAAGCGGTCAATAAGGTTGATCAAGTTGACTCTAAAATGTCATTTTTGTCTGTGTGTGCAGGTCTATTCAGCGTCTGGAGGAGCTGAACGTGGGAATGGATGATTTAGGAGAAGAGGTGCAGGCTCTCTCTCAGCAGTGCAAAGAAGGAACTAACAGCAACGGTGAAGTTGGAGATTCGTCAGCTACAGCACAGACACAGGATGGAGGTGGAGGTGGAGGAGCCAGCAGTGTGATGACCAGCACTCCTCAGAGATCAGCGAGTCAATCCGGCTTTCCTCCACCCAGCCAGTCTCCTGTACTGACCAAGAGGTGAGAGGAGACCTACTCTTTCATCTGCTGTATTAGTCTATTTTAGAGTCTAGAGTCTATTTATTAGTCTATAATAAAACATTATGATTTTAAACATCAAGCAGCATAAGTTGTTCTGGTTTTCTAAAATGGAAGTGAATGAGACAGGAAGTCACATTTAAGTCAAGTTTATTTATAAACTGCTTCACGTGCTTATGATTGACCACGGCTGGTCCTACATCTCATGATTTACCAATCGGATGAATCCAAAACGGGCCTCACGGTGGCGCAGTGGATAGCATGTTCGCCTCACAGCAAGAAGGTCGCTGGTTCGAGCCTCGGCTGGGTCAGTTGGCGTTTCTGTGTGGAGTTTGCATGTTCTCCCCGTGTTGGCGTGGGTTTCCTCCGGGTGCTCCGGTTTCCCCCACAAGTCCAAAGACATGCAGTATAGGTGGATTGGGTAAGCTAAATTGTCCGTAGTGTATGAGTGTGAATCGGTGTGTAAAACATATGCTGGATAAGTTGGCGGTTCATTCCGCTGTGGCGACCCCAGATTAATAGAGGGACTAAGCCGAAATGAAAATGAATGAATGAATGAATGAATGAATGAATGAATGAATCCAAAACACACATAAATAACCGGATTTCCTTATCTTAGTCATCTTTGTCTTGAAGAATCCCCTTATTCACCCCGACGACTCTTTTTTTTTTTTCTAGCATAATTCAGGGTAGGGACGGCAATGTGGTTAGCACTGTCGCCTCACAGCAAGAAGGTCGCTGGTTCGAGTCCTGGCTGGACCAGTTGGCGTTTTTGTGTGGAGTTTGCATGTTCTCCCTGTGCTCTCTCTTCCGGGACAGCATGCCAAACACGCATTTACTTGTCAATCAACAGCTAAGGGTGAACTCTTAAAGTTACAATGGCGGCGTTGCTTTTAAGTTAAAAATAAGGTGGATAGGTCATGGAAATTCAGCTTTTTAGTCAGTGAAAATCAGAGATAAGTCAGGGAATTTGACATTTTCCATAGAGTTGTAACCCTGATTTTGAGATTTTTTATTTTGTTAAGTGTTTTTTTTGTCTAAAATAAAGAAAACTTAACTTCACACTTGCCAATTTTCACACTTTGACTAAAACAACATTTTATTATGTTTGCTGTTTTTTCTAAATGATGAAGTGATAAAAAGATGCCCAAAGATGAAAGAACTTTGAATCTGACTTCATCAGATTCATGTTTTGAGTTTTTGCTAGAAATACAGTGCTCAGCATAATTGAGTACACCCCATTTTGAAAATGAATATTGAAAGTGAATATAGGTAATGTATTTTGGTGCATTTAAACAAAACAGATTTATTAAACAGATATATTTATTAAAATAATATTTTAGTCACCAAACATTTAGAAATTGAAAGATAATACAATTAAATTCAAGCAAAATATTGCAAAAAGAAAAATGATTACAACCTATAAAACTAAATGTTTCTATTTTTTTGCTTCTCTTGATTTTTCCTCTTTTTTTAAATTTGTATTTAATATTTTTCTATAATATATTAATTTGGGTGTACTAGTTTTTGGACCGTTATCGTAAGTTATTTCATTAGATAAGCTCCAGATTTGGCTTCAGTACTGACTAATCTAATGTATATGCACAAATATAATATTGTATAGCTTTCTATTAAAAATATGAATTTAAAAGATCAATTTGTGAGGGGTGTACTTATATCTGCTGAGCACTGTATGTACAAATTAGTGCAAATTTAATGAAAGATAAAATGTTAATACAAAATACTTTGCAAATCTTAATGTAATCAGTCAACTGATTTACCCTGTTTACCTGCAGCGTCTTGCTTTTAATGTTTTAAAAGAGTTTGTTTTTACTTGCAGTGCCCAGAAAGACAAAACTGGACAGAACGACAGCAGTTTGACCCGCTCTAAAGGCCCAGAGGTACATCATTCCTTGTATTTTAGCATAATTAGCATAGATATTTGATACATAAGCTGCTCTGAATATTTGACATGATTAAAAGTGAAAGATGTGTTGTACACAATCTTCTCCACGCGTCCTGCAGTCTCACTAGATTATGGTTTATTTCTATAATTTATGATTTCAGTTATTCTTTTACACCACTACACCATGTTTGGTAAGAATAAAAAATCCTGATTGTTTTTTGCTGTGATATATTTAATGTTTTTAATAAACTAAAAGTTAGAATATTTTCTTTTATTTTGCTAGTAACAGTTAAAGGTGATCATTTAACTCGACTGAAGCAATATATCAAATATGACACTCCCAAAAAACCAAACATTTTATTAACCTTTTTGGATCAATAAACTGCAAATTTTTTACTGACATATAGATGTACATATAGATTTACTGAGTTAGCATTGGTGGCACAGTATCTCAATGGTTAGCACTGTCGCCACACAGCAAGAAGGTCGGTGGTTCGAGTCCCAGCTGTTTCAGTTGGCATTTCTGTGTTTGCATGTTCTCCTTATGTTGCCGTGGGTTTCCTCTGGGTGCTCCGGTTTCCCCCACAGTCCAAAGACATATAGGTGAATTGAATAAACTAATTGGACGTAGTTTATGAGTGTGTGTATGGATGTTTCCCACTAACGGGTTGCGGCTGGAAGGGCATCGGCTGCGTAAAACATATGCTGGAATAGTTGGTGGTTCATTCCGCTCTGTCGACCTCTGCAATAGAGACTAAGCCAAAGGAGAATGAGTGAATGAATGAATGAGTTAGCATTCACTATATAAAACATTCTCTCTGTGTCTCTGGGAAGGCTTTAGTGTTGGTTTAAATACAGCTCTTCCAACGTCTACAGATTAGGGATTTTCTGGGATTATTTGGGATTTGACTAATGCTGATATATGACCTAATCTACAGATAAGCTTTCTCATATGTGTGTGTTGCAGAAAGAGAAGGCTAAAGCCAAGTTTGTGATGGTCAATACTTTAGAGGACACTCAGGCGGTCCGCGCCGTGGCTTTTCACCCCACAGGAGCGTTATATGCCATCGGCTCCAACTCTAAAACCCTACGTGTGTGTGCTTATCCCGACACACTGGACACCAGGTCAGACACTCAAACACTGCTCTCAGACTTGCTCCAAGTGCACAACTTTAATTATGAACACTTAAAAATAAAAATGAATTAACTCTGCTGTTGGATAATTAATTGGGTGTATGATATGCATGTGTGATCTGGCTGTGATATGTCATAGCGTAATAAAAATGTAGTTAATATTCACCCGAAATTGAATATATGGGAGCACAAATGTCTCATATGAGTTTTTGTTGTTTGTAAATATTGTTTTTATATAATGTAAGATAGCTATATAACACACAAAAAAAACTATTTTAACACAAGCAAGAGGTGAATAAAACCAAAATCCTACTCTAGCACTAAATTCTCTGAGTACAAACAAGTTACTTTGTACAACTAGCACGTCTTGCTTGTGTTGCCTCTTCTTGTTGAATCGCTGAATACCTCCTCAAATCTTTGGACAAAAGCGTCTGCTAGATGTATATGTAAGAGGGCTTTCTTTCCAAAATATGTGCATGATCACAAATATGAGATTGATTTTATGCCACAATTTATTAAACAACTTAATATTGGGATTACATTTTAATACAATATTGTCAGTGTTAAGTTTTTCTTCTGTCTCATCTAGCCACACATTAAAAATGAACATGTGTTTGCAACACACAGCATTTCAAATAAATGAAAGCTTCAGGTATACATTGAAAAAGTCACTTCCATCAGATCTGAATAAATAAGGTGATTCATGAATCATTATGACTGTGGCTTGATGCCATCTACTGGTGGTTTTGGATTTATTTGTAAAGTATTATTTAAATTCAAAGTGCTGTTTTAAACATAAATGCATTATTAATCCATTTTATTAAATGTAAGAATACAGTAAAGTAAGAAAAAAGTACACGTATAAATGTAAAAATGCACATGAAAATCTATTTAAGTTGGAATTTAATAATAACAAATAAAAAATTATGATACATAAAAATATTTACACAATAATTACTGTCTACGACTGGTCTCAATCCGTCAGTAAACCAGCACAATAACAGTCAAAAAATAATGTCTAATTATTGTTACCAACCAAATCCTGAAAATAATTGTCCATTTTTGCTATTCCAAAGAAATTAAATGTTTATTTATATATATTTTTTGACTTACTCTGGTTGGATCAACACCGTGGCAGTTAATTTGTGTGAAATCCAGTTGACAGATGAATGTGTCTTTATATGGTTGTTCTGTTGTTTCTCTCAGTGGTTCAGGAACAAATAAACCTCCTGTAATCCGCTTCAAGAGGAACAAGCATCACAAAGGCTCCATATATTGTGTGGCCTGGAGCCCCTGTGGACAGTTACTGGCCACCGGCTCCAATGACAAATATGTCAAAGTGCTGCCCTTCAACCCCGAGACCTGTAATGCTACAGGTGAGAAAGAGAGAGACTACAAACAAAAATACACTTTAAGGCAAGACACCACAGAAGAAACTATATTTTTTTCACACACTGACATATTTTGAGATTTTGAACTATTTTCAAATCAGGTTTGATATAGTAAACCACTGAATGCAAGATGTTTTTGTTACATATGTTAAATATTTATATTTTATTTCAGATAGTTGCCTATTAAATGTATTTTTTATTTGGATTACCTCAAAACTATAATAACCATGATAAAAACTAAAATAGAAAATGAAAAATAACAAAAAGCACAACAAAATTGCTACAACTAAAACTGAAATGATTTCCCAGTACTATGTTGCAGCTGAAAGGGCATCCGCTGTGTAAAACATATGCTGGATAAGTTGGCAATTCATTCCACTGTGGCGACCCCAGATTAATAAAGGGACTAAGCCGAAGGAAAATGAATGAAAACTGAAATGAAAGGCTAAAATATGAATGTAAAAATTTATTCAAATAAGTAAATAAACTTCAGTACCTACTCAGTGATACTAAAACATTATTGTCAAGCTGGTGGAAATAAAACATAAAAAAAAAACAATTTATTTTATTGCAGTTTTTCCATTTGCATATGAAGATTTAAATTATAATATATGTCTTTTCTCAAATTAAACAAAAAAAATGATCTCTTAAGTAGCACTTACATAAACCACTGTTTACAGTTTTATTTCTATCTATAATCAGAATGTTTAAAAACCTTTAATATGTAAACTAAACCCTCACGGTGGCGCAGTGGGTAGCACGATCGCCTCACAGCAAGTAGATCGCTAGTTCGAGCCTAGGCTGGGTCAGTTGGCATTTCTGTGTGGAGTTTGCATGTTCTCCCCGTGTTGGCGTGGGTTTCCTCTGGGTGCTCCGGTTTCCCCAACAAGTCCAAAGACATGCGGTATAGGTGAATTGGGTAAGCTAAATTGTCCGTAGTGTATGGGTGTGTATGGATGTTTCCCAGTGATGGGTTGCAGCTGGAAGGGCATCCGCTGCGTAAAACATATGCTGGATAAGTTGGCAGTTCATTCCGCTGTGGCGACCCCAGATTAATAAAGGGACTAAGCCGAAATGAAAATGAATGAATGTAAACTAAATGGAACAAGGCATTTTAAGCAAGCTTATCCAATTTTGAGATTCTGTTCTAGACTTTTATGCAAATAAATGCATATTTAATGACACAAGGCTTCATTTGCATATTTAAACATTTAATAAAACCTAAAAATAGTAGCAATGACGACATCGATTAGTTACACGTTTTTACCCTATTCATCTTCAAGCTTTTGCCTTATTAGAATAATTTAATTGTGACTGGATGATTTTCATTTTAGACATTTAACGTCATGCACTTTGATTTCTTTCATATCATCAATGTTTCTGCTTCAGGTCCTGATCTGGAGTTCAGTATGCATGATGGCACTATCAGAGATCTGGCATTTATGGAGGGTCCCGAATGTGGAGGAGCCATTCTGATCAGTGCAGGAGCAGGAGACTGTAACATCTACACCACCGACTGCCAGAGAGGGCAAGGCCTGCACGCGCTGAGCGGACACACAGGTACACGCTAGCGTCGGCACCATACTGGAATTACTTACTTCAATATGATATTAATAAATAAATAAATATCCATACTCGATACCACAGGGAACTGGGAAATTACTATATTTATGCAGGTCTTTAAGAGTTAAAACCTCAAAAGATTTTTTAACTACAGCTCCAGTCAGATTCAGATTTTCACTTGCTCTGCTAGAACTTTCACTGCCCCAAGTAAAAAAATTATAATTTAAGGAGTAAAATAACATTTCATTTTTTTGTTTGTTGATTTGAATGATGTAAAATTGTAATAAATGATGCCATATAGCAGTGTAGTACTATCGTAGTATTTGAAAAGAAACTACTAGCCTAACTTGTATAAAGTTAAAACAATATTGAAGACACGTGAACAGTCAGTGGTAAACAGCTAGCAAATTACAACTCAAACATCAAAAAATACAACTGAACAAATATATAGATTAAAACAGTGCTTGGCAATCTTCAGGTAGGTCTAATAATGATTTTGTCTTTGGTTATTGATTAATGTTAATGACTGTTTCTTAGAGATGTCTTTCCTAACTCCTTCCTTTCACTTTAGACAGATATTGTGTTTTAAGATGGGCATTTGGACAATATTTGACACATCTTTAACCCATTTGTTGAGGCACAGGAACTTAAAATAGAGAATGCAAATCTGCATTTTGAGCAGAGAGAGAGAAAGAGAGAGAGATCTTTCATTATCAAGCAATTATTTAACAATTCATTTACAAATCAAATCAATTTATTTGTAAAATACAACTTTTCATGTAAAATACACTTTTCACCCAACATCGCAATACCATTCAATTTCAAAAACATTAATTGCATTCATGATTTAATAATAATGAAAATCAACAATTATTCTTGCTTTTGTAGGGTTTTAAAAACTCATACGATGTTCTTACCATTCCTATTTTCATTATTTTCTTATAATAGCTGATTTTGCTTGACCAATGATGAAATTCATTCATTGACATTTGTATTACTGTTGTCTATTGCATTTAAAACCCAATATATATATATATAGAGAGAGAGAGAGAGAGAGAGAGAGAACACACACGCACACACACGCGCACACACACACACACACACACATCTAAATTATTATAAATGAATCATTGTAAATATACTGATTATTGTTGTTTTTATTACTGTTTTATCCTAAAATGTTGATTGGTGAATGTAGTTTACTCTGATCTTTTTATTTTATTTTATTGATATATATGAATAATGTGATATATTGAATAATCTATGATATATTGAATAATAATATGATACATTGAATAATCTATAATATATTGAATAATATGATAGAGAGAGAGAGAGAGATGCACAAACAGCACAGACAGGTTGATCTTTAAACTTAATCCCGAAACACACATTGACTTTGCAGGATCTGCTGTGAAATGAGCCACTGTAAACTCTGGATTCATGAGCAAAGTAAAACTGTGGTGGGACAGGCTACACTGTGTTGAGCCGTAACACCATAACAAACTGCTTCAAGTGGCCAGAATGATAATATGTGTTGTGATTTTCTGCTCAGGTCATATTCTGTCACTGTACACGTGGGGTGGCTGGATGATCGCGTCTGGTTCTCAGGATAAGACCGTGCGTTTTTGGGACCTGCGTGTTCCCAGCTGTGTGAGAGTGGTGGGAACAGCCTTTCACGGCTCAGGTAGGCTTCAGATCCTTTATTTAACATATTTCTTGTTGGAAAATCCATCTAATAGCAGATTCTTACTGGGTATGCTGGTAATTTATGCTCATTATCTGCTTCAAGATAGTTGATGATCAGATGATGGGGCTGAAATAGTCATAGCTGATCAGAAATGTGAGAATTTTGACTAAATAATTCAGGAAACATTTAATTACTTTTAAATAATGAGCGATGGGGTGCAATTGTGCTTTTGAATTATTCAAAAATAGAGTCAATTACCTCACTCGTACTACTGTTACCACTAGACAATAATTGATGAAAATATCCATGTGTTTTTATGTTGTAGTCTGAAAGCACCTTTAGAATAACTGAAATGTTTCATTGTATAATCATTACCTGCACTTGCCTTGAAAATTATTTTACAATGTTCATCAGCCAATCAGAATCAAGCATTCAACAGCTCTGTAGCATAAAAGGAAAGTAAATCTTTTACAGTCTGAGAGAGAGAGACCAGTGTTATTCAGTGTTGTTAAAATACCTGGAGTGTTCATAAGTCAAGTTTGAAAAGTTCTGGTGAAAGGTTGCTGTGACTTATCTTTTTCATGAGGTTTCTTTAACAGCATCGATGGTGTAAAACTTACTTTTAAATCATAGTTAGTGACTAAAATTGTTGAAATGTAAGTGCTGTGGAGAACAGCAGTGTTGTGTACATTAATAGAAAATACTGTGTTCATATTTTGAAGACATGGCACGGCACAATGCAATTTGATGCAGTGCTTCTTGTCCATGTGTGAACCATGTTAAATATGGTCGGCAGTGTAGAGCATTGATTTTATTTAATTTTTTAAAAGGCAGATCTTGAACATGACATTAGTTCACTGGAAAATCCAGGCTGGCTAATAGTAAACCACAAGAACCATCCATATGGTCAAATATAATTATATGTTACAGTAGTTTGGTGTATATGTTTTGTGTGTGATTGTACAGGCAGTCCTGTGGCATCAGTGGCGGTGGACCCGAGCGGGCGTCTGCTGGCGACGGGACAAGAGGACAGCTGCTGTATGCTGTATGACATCAGAGGCGGACGAATGGTTCAGACGTACAAGCCGCACTCCAGTGACGTCCGGTCAGTGCGCTTCTCACCTGGAGCTCATTACCTGCTCACTGGATCCTACGACAACAAGGTCATCGTCACTGACCTGCAAGGTGAGATGTGGGATGACCCTCAGGTCAACCTAAGTGAAGTTTCACAAACTAATTTCGAGAGGAACACTTGATATGATCAACTACAGCTGATCCTTATCGCTAATCATTAGCTAGCCTATCAGATCATTCCAAAACTACTATAAATATCCTGCCTAAATTTCATTCCCTATCTTCATTTTTGGAAAAAAAAACCCTCTATCCTTCCCTTCTCCCTCCTCCTCTATTCTATGATCGGGCGACATGGTGGCTCAGCGGCCGGCACTGCTGCCTTGCAGCTGGAAGGCCAAAGGTTCAAGTTCTAATTGAACCAGTCGGCAGTCTCTGCACGGAGTTTGTATGTTCTCCCCGTGTTCGCGTGGGTTTTCCCCGGGTACTCCGGTTTCCTCCCATAGTCTAAAAACATGTACTTAAATGTATTGTAATAACAGTCACAAGCACTTAAAGCATACATACTGAATCAATTCTTAGTATATTAAAAAAAAAAAAAAAAAACTAATTGGTGGCTCTCGAGAAATACCTGATCTCGTATCCCTCCTAATGCTCATTGACCAGGCGGGAACCTTGGCCTCATCTATCTCCGAGCTCAGGATTCTCTCCCGGGACAGCATGCCAAGCCTGCTATCATAGTTGAGCATTATCTAAGTGTGAAGTCTTGAAGTGCTGCTAAACCGAATGTAGGAAAACAATTTGATGATACTGGAGACGTTATGTCAAACTTCACATGAACAAACAGGACAACTGCTTTCATCACATCTGTTTGTTGGAGAAAGTGTTAAAGAGGTAGTTCATTTAGACATCTTCCTCTTGTTCCAAAACTGTTTGAGTTTCTTTCTTCTGTTGAACACAAAAGATATTATAAAGAATGTTGAAAACTGGTAGCCATTGACTTCTATTATTTTTTCCTACTATGGATGTTAATGGGCCTCACGGTGGCGCAGTGAGTAGCACGATCGCCTCACAGCAAGAAGGTCGCTGGTTCGAGCCTCGGCTGGGTCAGTTGGCATTTATGTGTGGAGTTTGCATGTTCTTCCCGTGTTGGCATGGGTTTCCTCCGGGTGCTCCGGTTTCCCCCACAAGTCCAAAGACATGCGGTACAGGTGAATTGGGTAAGCTAAATTGTCCGTAGTGTATGAGTGTGAATGAGTGTGTGTGGATGTTTCCCAGTGATGGGTTGCAGCTGGAAGGGCATCCGCTGCGTAAAACATATGCTGGATAAGTTGGCGGTTCATTTCGCTGTGGCGACCCCAGATTAATAAAGGGACTAAGCCAAAAAGAAAATGAATGGATGTTAATGGTTACTGGTTTCCAGCATTCTTCAAAATATATATTTTTTGTGTTCAACAGAAAAAAATAGCACTTGTGGGTGAGTAAATTTGTATTTTTTGGGTGAACTATCCCTTTAACAGCATGAACTAATGG
>CAIGQW010056815.1:730346-779898 GCA_903798125.1 Danio choprae
CAGCACCAAAGAAAGAGAAGAAGCCTCCAGCACCAAAGAAAGAGAAGCCTCCTGCACCAAAGAAAGAGAAGAAGCCTCCAGCACCCAAAAAACAAAAGCCTCCTGCACCCAAGAAAGAAAAGAAACCTCCTGCACACAAGTGAGTGTGCTGTGAGTGGTACTGAGTGTCACCCGTGCGTCACACCGGTCTCAAGTGCCATGGAGGAGCTCTGGAAGATAAAAGGTGGAGAAATGACAGTGGATAATGAGACCGGACCAGGGGGCTGATTCATAAAGGCTGTTTAGATAAGCGGGGATTGAAGTCCACAACCTGACCTGAATAAGCTGAACTAAACATCCACGCTTAAATGGGTCCCATAACAGTAAGTCTAGATAACTGTGTGTGTAAGCTCTTGTTAAAAGCCATTATAAAACAATTAGATATACAGGGGTTGGACAATGAAACTGAAATGCCTTGTTTTAGACCACAATAATTCATTAGTATGGTGTAGGGCCTCCTTTTGCAGCCAATACAGCATTATTTCATCTTGGGAATTACAGATACAAGTCCTACACAGTGGCCAGATGGATTTTGAGCCATTCTTGCAGAATAGCGGCCAGGTCACTAAGTGATGCTGGTAGAGGAAAATGTTTTCCTGACTCGCTCCTCCAAAAGTGGCTCAATAATGTTTAGTTATGGTGACTGTGCAGGCCATGGAAGATGTTCAACTTCACTTTCATGTTCATCAAACCACTCTTGTCACCAGTCTTGCTGTGTGTATTGGTACATTATCATCCTGATACACAGCACCGCCTTCAGGATACAATGTTTGAACCATTGGGTGCACATGGTCCTCCAGAATGGTTCGGTACTCCTTGGCAGTGATTAGCGTGCACATCTAGCACAAATATTGGACCTAGCAAATGCCATGATATTGCAGCACAAACCATCCACCCCCATGCTTCACTCTGGGCATCCAACAGTCTGGGTGGTATGCTTCTTTGGGCTTCTCCACCTTCATCCTTTTTGGTGTTATGCTGACATTACCCTGGATATCGTGGCTCTTGATGCATCACAAATACTTGCTGTCTTGGTCACCGTTGCACCAGCGAGACGCTCACCAATAATTTGTCCTCTTTTGAACTCTGATAGGTCACTCATAATGTTGTGTGCATTCCAATATTTGAAGCAAAACGGTGCTATTACTCTGCTAATTAAACCTTCACACTCTTCACGCTCTTACTGCTGGAATGTGTAATCAATGAAGATTGGCTTGAAGATTGGATTGACCAGGCTGCTCAAACTTAGCTGTAAAACCCCCAACACTAAATCGGCCAGTGTTTCAGTTTCACAGTCCAACCCCTGTACAATTATTTCCCAGTAGGCTATATATAAGTTGCCAGAGTAACTGAGTTTTAACTATTTTAAGTATGACTTATGAAACAGAATTCGCCATTAATAAGCGTGACTTTCCAAAATAAGCTTGGCTTATTCTCTAATCTTGATTTATGGAACAGCCCCCAGGCCTGGGTTCATTTGTGTTAGAGTCGTCCAAGATGGGCTGCCTCTTTTATATTTTTATTTTGTGTTTAACATATATGATTAAACTTTTTGGTAATCCTTTTCTGGTTCCTGTCTCCTTTCCTTGAACTGTTGGTTATGAAGTTTGTTAAAGGCGGCAATGAGTGATTTATTTATTGGTAGCACTTTATTTAAAATGTTCGTTTCATATTATATATCATAGTATGCACGAGTCATTGTATAAACTGGGCAATAACTGGATATCACTAAACCCAAGCGTAACACATGTAGTTTGTAAGTAGTCTATATGTTCACTACACATAGCCTAAATAAAGCATAGCCATGTTTTAAATTTTAAAATAAATAAATTTTGTGTCTTTTAAAAACGTATCCTAAGTTTTGATCAGTAGAAAGAAATTCATAAAGGTTTGGAATCATTTGTGGGTGAGTAAATTGTCATTTTAGGTGAATTATCCCTTTAACGCTGTGGTCTCAAACGGCCGGCCTGCAGGCCATTTACGGGCCCCCCTTCTCCTCCCTTCAGTTCAGTTCTCCTCCCTCCTCCCGCAAGATCCGGCCCCCCAAAATATATATTTAGGAATTATTTTTCATTGCTGTGCAGTGGCATACAGCCACTTGGGGTTTTGACATTTAAGGTACTGCACCATATATATTAGTGGTGTAACGGATCACAAATCTCACGGTTCGGATTACAGTACGGTTTTTGAGTCACGGATTGGACCATTTTTCGGGTCAGCAAAAAAGGGAGGAGACAAATGTCATTTGCTTTCCATTTATACAAAAATATCACTGCAAAAACCATTGGTTTTAACAAACAGAACATAGAACCTGTCATTTTAATAAAAATAAAAATCAAGAAAGAACAGCTGAAAAAAAGATGATCTTTGCTACTGTTGCTGATAATGCTAAATATAGAAATCTAACATCTTGTACAACAAATATTTATCTTCAATTAATGATTCAACAATTCACACAAAACTTCATGTTTCATTATAGGCGTATCATTTTTGAAAACCTATTCAGTGACATAATTTTGATGGTTGTTTGTCGCCACCCGTTGGTTAAACAATGTAATTGCTACAACACCAGCGTCAAGCTCCATTAAACGGTGATTTTAACCTTTACCACAAACATCAGTGTTTATATCTGAACTATAAACTATTATCTCAGTACGTTTGTGTTATTTGACTGTTTGTAACTGAAAAGGTGTAAAAACTGAATCTCGATCAAACGCAGATTTGAACGCAGCGCTGCGAATTAATAAACATATGCAAATCATTATCATTTATCATTCATATACAACAGTTCTATCTGGTTCTTGAATTTGTTTGGGTGATAGCCGTGCGATATTCTGCCGGTAACAGCACCCGTCTAGCATCTTCACCTTTCACCCTTTCACCGCCCACATACCGCGAAAAGCAGAGGACATTCTACAGTTTGACAAATATTGCTTCTGTTGGACAGCATAATGTACTTTTAGGGCTTTTTTTAGTCGAGAATATAGTTGTTTAGATTGCAACTATGCAGTTTATTTATAAGGATAGTGCCTATTTTAAACATTTATCATTTCTGAGAGACAGCGCGTCGTTGGCCATTAGCCTGTCATTGAGCAGACCAAAGACGGTTGACGTTATCCATCCACAAGATGGCGACAGAGACCACATAATAAGCCCTTAGAGGAGAAAAAATACAGCGTAATTTTAAACTACAGCTGATCAAATCATATAAAGCTGGCAAGTGACTTTCTAAGTCAATCCCTCTCTTTTGTATGTTGTAGTGCTGTATTTATACTATAGTAATTGTAGTGTGTCGAGTGTGAGATGGGACTCATCATAAAGTCTTAAACCCGGAGATGGCCATCTATTTCTAATGAGTCTCCTGTTTTGGCTACTGCAGACTAGTTCAGTAAACAGAAAGAAAGAAGAAATAGCTGCATGTGTTTAGCATTTTTCCTTATCACAAACACAACAGTAATCTGGTAGTGATTGCGTTGCTTTGGCTTTTTCAGGGTTAATTATTGTGATCTCCCGATTGCAACAGAAATACTGGGAAATCTCTGTAGACTGATGGCATTTTATGCCGTTCAGCCTTATAATCTTAAAATGTGAGCAAAATTACCTGTTAGGTAGAGATTACCAGTAATAGAGATGAAGGAGGCTCAGAGTTCAGGATCAGCACTCCGGCTGGTCGATTCCAGTGCAGCAGGACCAGAATGCGATGGGTCTGTGATGGAGACGTCACTCTCCACTACCGGGCAGTGGATGGACATTTCCTCAATGCAGAGCTGGAGAGGCTTCAGTGTGAGCGAGTCGCTCCTGTGCTGGATGTGAATGTGATCTCAGGGAAACTGGAGGGGGCTCATCTGCCTCATTACATGTGTTTAGCAGAGTCAGACCCTGCTCTCAACAACACCATCAAGCTCCTCAGTGTTGAAGATAAGGGAATATCCTTGGAGTCTGTGGAGTTGACTCGCTTTCATGCTAAAATACGTTTTCTCCTAAGACAGTACTTGTGAAACTAGGGATACCAGTGAAAGTGCACTGTGATCTACTTATCTTTATGACACAAACCAGCCTCATCATTCTCCATGTGTATTTTTTCCCCATCCGATTCACTTGTTAAAGAAAATATTAAAACAGAGGAAAAATCAAGTCACCAAACGCAAGTGTTCAAGACCTGAAGCCACACTGCAGATGAAGAAACAACATAGCCTTGAGGTTCCTGATGCTGTTATTCAACCCAAAGCAATCAAATTGAGAGGTAACGTTGAGCCAAACTCCTTTCAGGTCAAATAACCAGTGGTCAATGACATCACTATGATCCTCAGCTGAGTAGATGATCAGAAATCAGTATAGACAGGAACAATTTTTTAAAGAACTGATCGATATAAAACCAAACAAAACAGAGTCTGACTTGTTTCAATCTGGACAAAAACATAAGACACAGCAGCCTGCTTGCAGCTTTGACAAAGTTCAGTTTTTTGATGCACATTGGTGTAATCTTAGGTATTTAAAGGTTTTAAAAATGTGAACGCCGTTGCAGACAAACTGCTACAGGGACAAATCATTCATGAAGAATTACATTCTGAAATCACACATCCTAATGCAATCAGTGAGGAAAGCATGAGAAGGATCTGCGTCATAGTGAGGAAAGGCAGTGAGGCTGTCAAAGAAATCTTCATCTCTATTCTTCTGCAAGAAAATCCCAATCTTTTAAATCATCTGCCTTCATCAGACTCTTACATTTAAATGATCTCCTTGCCTGTAAAAAACATTCTGTTGGAGCATACATCTCGTCTAATAAAACATTTTAAAAAACGACATGCTTCTGTACAGGTTTTATTTCTATACAGTTGTAAATTATTTGAGTATCTTCCAATTAGTGTATCTTCCAATTTGACATTAAGTTTAACCACTTCTTTTATAACCTAAACGTGATGATACAAAAAAATACAATGTTATTTGTCACGACTACACGTCTAATATTAATTAACAGTACTAACAGTAAAAATGTTAAATAAATACAAACAAACCTGCAGTTTTGTATCAAAAGATACATTTGTGTGAATTATTGTAGTGATCATAATCAAAGCAATTCATGCTAAGCTAAAACAACCTTTAAAATCATTACAAATGCAAATGTACAAAGAGCTTAAATCCAATACAAAATTAAAAGTGTTATTTACGTAGAAACCTCTCCCCCCTCCCAGAGTTGATTAGTAAAAGTGTACGTAATACGCCACTCATAAAGATGTAGCAGACAGGACAGTTCAGACTGAGGGCATGTTACCTGATCTTCACTGTTTTAGTGAGGTCTGTAATGTGCATCAAAAGAAGCTCATTTCTTGATATGGAGCTCAGAAGAATAAGTGCATGTTTGATCAGCGGCAGGAGGGAAGCGTGACTCTCTGCTCATCCATCCTCTTGGCCTGTGAGCGCATGATGAGGCTGAAGAAATCTTCATCTGGGACGGTGGGGCCACGGGTGGAGGGCGGAGGAGGGGCACACCTCTGCTCATCAAGGCGGGACCCCTAAGAGAGACCAGAAAAACATAGATAATGAGATAAATGGTGTAACAGAACAAAATGACTACCAAAAGATAGTGATAGAAAAATGTAACATTTGAACTTTGAAACGTTGAATCATTTAGTTTGCATAATGATTCAATTCACTTGAAATAACACAAGTTGATGACACCTACTAGTTAGTAAAAGAAAGCTCAGACTATACATGTGTAAGCATCATTTACACAACATCTGCAACGGGTTTAGCAATAATGCAATTAATTTTTAACCCTTTTGCACTGTTCAAATGTACTACCTTTTGTTATGTTCGGGATGAAAACATCCACTGAATTAAACTGCTGTAAAAATGCATCAAATAATATTTTTTTACATTTTGTTTGCATAAATCTGTTAATCGACCTCAGTCCTGATCAAAACGACTAAATGTTTTTTAAAAATTAGGGACAAAAATGAAAAATCTTATGCCGCACAAAAGCTAACAAAGGCAGCCGCTGCATAAATAGTCTTTGTTTTTGTTTACTCCATGTAGTTCTGAGAGCTGAGATGCATATTTTGATTTTCTCACACTCTATGTGTGTGAGAGTCACCTTTGCACACTTACCTTCACACACTTTAATTTGCTGTTATACTCCATGTAACTCCATATAAAATCCAAAAACTAAGCTTTTTTTTTGTTGCACAGACCCATCTAAAGGGTTAGTGGTGCCAGCTGACGATACAAACTTTACCTCTTCCCAACAGGGAAAAACACCAACAATCAAAAATGCATGATTATAAGATGCCATGGCTTTGCAATAAAACAAAATGTGGTTATAATGAAAGTCAATGGGGCAAAAACAGCCACAAACAGTAACATAGGAAGAAAAAAAAAATGAAAATCTTATGCTGCACAAAAACTAACAATGCATCAAAGCCAATGTTGTTACTAATCTTTCACAGGTCCAAGACTGATAAAAGGTCAAAAAAATCCAGTCCACTACTTTTTATATCGAAAATACGCCATTTTGTGTGTGTGTTGTTTTTTTTCCACCAAATTAGTGACATCATTTATGAATTTGGCAATTAAAGAGTTAAAATCCTGTAATTTTGTAAGCAATTTAGTAGTTTTGATCAGGACTGAGGTTGATTAACAGATTTATATATATATATATATATATATATCTATAGCATTTTTACAGTGGTTTAATCTAATGGACATTTCATCCCGAACATATCAAAAGGGTAGTATATTTGCCCGGAGTGTATTGTTGAGTTGTTGTTGTTTTTTTAATTCAAAGCATTTCCCCAAAATGTGTGTCGAAATAAGATTTGTCACCAAAAATCATCCCGCTAGCTGAAACAGAGAAAGTTATGGCCAAATTAAGACTCAAAATCACCCCAGAGTGGATGAAAACATCCCCAACAGCACATAAGGGTTAATATATCTGACATTAACTGAGTTTATCAGGTCTTTAAGAGACAACATGTACAATGTGGCAATTTTATTATACAAATGTGTCATTTACCATGTCTACAAATAAATACAACTGAGATCATAAATATAAAAAGTCAAAGACAAAAAGTGGTTTTAAAGCATCACACTTAATAAAATGGAATTCACTGTAACAATAGCCAGCATTAAAAAATGTGCCAGATAGTGTATAGCAAGAATCTTTTGAGCTTTGTATGTTATTAACAGAATATTAAACTTCAGAAAATGTTTAATGGTGTCCTAGGTCAATGCGGATAGAACTGGACTAATATGGTCCATCTTCAATTCACAAATGAAGATATTTAGTGGAATGTATGAGCTCTTTGATTATATAAACATCAACGATCCAGAGGTGTTCAAAGTCCATAAAAGGAACCAAAACATTCCATGTGACTTCAGTGGTTCAATTGTAATCATATGAAGCTATAAAGAACATTTGTGCACCAAAAATAACTTTAAAAAACTTTGTTCACCTATGTTTTCCAGGCAATATGACCCTTTATGTGTTACTCAGGTGACTCTACTGCCAAATATGTCATTATGCCCATAGTAAACACACCCTGACCTGATGTAAAAGAGAAGATATTTGTGAACAAAGTCATTGTAACCGTTTTTTGGCACAAAACAAGTGTTATTGGAGCTTCGTATGAATACAGACACATGGAATGCTTTGACAATGGTTCCTTTTCTGGACGTTGAATGTTTCTGTTCCCTTGCTGTCTATGGAGGATGAGAGAGATCTCTGATTTCATCTAAAATATCTTAAATTATGTTCTGAAGATGAAGGTCTCAGGTGATAGGAATGACATAATAACAGAGTTGTCATTTTTGGTGGACCAACCTTTAATCTGTGAAAGTGTCTGTCAATACTTAATTTTTTCTCCTTTTTTTGATTCCATATGTTAATTCACATGTCTTACCTGACACTTGACGAGCATGTCAAAGAACTGGTCGTCGGGTTCGGTGGCGTCTGTGCTGGCCATGACCTGGCTGAGGATCATCTGTCGGCTGCTGGTGCTGCTGTGTTCAGTCAGTGTGCGCAGGCCGGGCAAACTGTTCCCCGTTCCTGCCCTCTGCTCATCCAGCCTCCTGCCCTGAGCACTCGCCAGTAGTCTGAGAAATGGCTCCTGACCTGGACTTGCAGCCGACTCCGAGAATGCTAGGTAGACAACAAAGCATCAGGCATTTAAGTTAATTTTAAATGCCACTTGATTATTGAATTAAGGAAAATACTGTGAAAGAAGTGTGGCTAACATTTCCTGATGGTTCTGGGTGGGGTGGTGGGTGGAGAAGCGCTGATAGAGTTGACAGACAGGTGGCTCTTGCTATCCTGTATGGCACAGCGCTGGTCATCCATCCGGTTGCTCTGAAATCGACTCAGCAAGTCAAAGAAGCCCTCGTCTCCTAACATGTCTGTACTTCCATACTGAGGGAAAAAAAGTCAAAGGTTAAAGAAAAATACTATTCATAATGAATACATTTATAGTGCATATTTCATACAAAAAGAACACTGCTACACAGAATAATTATACTGAAAATATGGTGTCAAAAAAGTAGTTGGATTATAAAAAAAATAGGAATGGAGAACGAAGATTTTAAAGCTCAAAGTAACTTCATTTTTACATACATACTGCCCAATTTTTGTAATATGCAGCTCGCATGTGTGCCTTGAATTGTCTTTAATGTATCTCTACCCAGATTCTACACAATGCATCAAAACTGAACCAAGCCATTGTCTCACAATGGGAAGAAACAGAGACAGAACAAAAACAAACTATTGTTAACGGCAAAAACAAGAGATAGATCAGTGTTGATTAGTGTTTGTATAAAGGGATTAAAAGATCTAATTTTAAACCAAAATAAACAGAGACTGTATACTTTAAAACGCTGTGCAATCAACTTTATATTAAAAATTTAAATATATTTAGGCTTTAAAGTTCATTAAAACACATTAAAAAACAAATATGACCTCATGTTTTAGCAATCACATCCACACAATGCCTCCAAAACATCCGTCTGTCATAGAAAATTCAGATCGGTTCTATTTTTTTTACATACCTAACAGATCCCTCAGATCATTAAGATCAAGTAAGTTAGAAATTTCAAGAGTTTATTCAAAGCAGGGTGAATCCGCTACTGCGACCCCCGCTGCTGGATTCAGCTTCCAGACATGATCAAATGTGCTCCAACATTAGGCACATTCAAATCAAGACTTAAAACACATCTGTTTAGCTGTGCCTTTACTGAATGAGCACTGTGCCACATTCGACAGATCGCACTATTATGTCTTTGTTTTCTTTTTCATTCCTTTAAAACCTGTTTTAACACATTTTAATCTGTTTTTAATCCTTTTTAATTATTTAAATGGTTTTTATTTTCTTGTTTCGTTTATTCTTGTTTATGTAAAGCACTTTGAATAACCATTGTGTATGAAATGTGCTATAGAAATAAACTTGCCATGCCTTACATTCGTAGCAAGCATTTTGAGAAGTGTTTTGCCTAGAATGGTGTCTGACAACTTAATCCACTTCATCTCACAGCACAGATCCCTTCATGACAAACAAAGTGTGGAGCATAAAGACAAATTGTTGTAGATGGCTGAGAAGAACTACTGCTGCAAACTACTGTATGCTGGTTTCAATGCCTGGCGCAGACCGAGCACCTTTCCCATACTGTCAATTGGTATGTGTGTGTCCATACCTTTGACATAATGCTAGTTCTGTTCGAGATCAATTCAACTCAATGAATACAATATTTCCTTTTTTTAAAAGACAGAGGAGATCATAAGCATTACTGCATGATTTTGTATTATTTTCCCTTTTTTTCTACACTAACTATGCATGAATTATTTAGAACACTGTTATGGAAATTCATTTATATACCTTTTCTAGACATTATAAACTCTGTTCTTCTATTCTTTTTCTATGTCTACATTACACAGTTAAGCTATGCGTGATCACTTTGGCACCTGTTTATCATAAGACAAGATTGTACTCCATGTATGGTGACCTATGACCTGTACAGCCGGATGGGAGACGAGATTGAAATATAGATGACTAAAAGTAAGTTATGAGTGTTAAGATAACTGTGATGTAATTCCTTCGCTATGTCACTGATAGCCTTGTGGGCTTTAGAGGGAAGAAACTAGATAAAAAGGGAACACACTCTTCTTTGAGTGTCGCACTCTGCAGGAACCTGTTACTGTATGACTGTCTGACAACTTTATCCACTTCATCTCACAGCATAGATCACTTTATGACAAACAATAAATGTGGGGGATAAAGACAAATTGTAGATGGTTGAGAAGAACCACTGCTGTAAACTACTGTATGCTGGTTTCAATGCCTGGCGCGGACCGAGCACCTTTCCCATACTGTCAATTGACATAATGCAGTCGCACTCTGCAGGAACCTGTGTTACTGTATGACTGTCTGACCTTCTTTGCAAAGAATAAAACTTTAAAAGACATCCTGGGTAAGACTTTGTCTTCTTTACCATTGAGAGAGCCTCCTTAAAGAAAATAGCCACAACAACACAAAAAAAAATAAAGAAGAAAATGATGTATATGAAATTTCAGACAGTGTATAAAGACTATCAATTTGTGAAATGTGGTTTGGATATTAAGATCATGCAGAGTCTATGTGATGTTGATTTATTTGGATTAATTTGAACTCAATCTGAACTTAAATCATGCTCGACAAGATCAGGAATTCCCAAAAATGAAGTAACTTCAGTATTTATTGACTAGGCGTTCTTTGTGCTTTATTAAAAATGTGTTTGCGTGTGGTTTTATTACTTTGACTTGAGTAGTGTCCCGTGTGTTGCTGGTATCCTGCAGGATTTTACTGGAGCTGCTCTGCAGTTTGTGCTTCTTTCCTCGGAAACGATTCACAAAAGATAGCTTTGAGGATGACTTGGCCAGCGAGGATTTGGACTGCTTGAAGAGGATGTCACTGCTCCACTTCTGACCCTGCAGGACAGAGATGAAATTAGGTTTTGCAAATCCTAATGCACAAAGCACATTAATGTCTTTTTCTTCCCTGTCTTATGAAATGATGATGACTATAAATAGAGCTTCTGAATAGATACAAATATATATATATATATATATTACGGATTTAAGAGTAGAAGACAGATTGGAGCTCAACATTTAGCTAAACTCACATTGGCATTGATCTTGTCAGGAGTGAGTTTCAGCAGCTCGAGGTTCTCCATACTGTGTCGTCGGCTCATCCTGGGTCTGGCTCCTGAAGTAAACAACAAACTCTGCTTTAAAACTGATCAATCAGACCGTTGAAGAGAAAGGCTTACCCAGTGAGATTCGCTGACAGATGCATGCACTGCTGACAGAATGATTTACTGTGTTTACTCTGTTCTTCACTATACACATTTTATAAGTGTATACATAAATGTTAGAAAGTAAAAAGCGATTGAGCCATTGGCACAAATATTTTCACTAAACTTTAACACCAGTGAACATACACCACAAACAGGTGGAGTGTAGTGCTTACGACTAAAATATAGATTTTGCTACAAAGTTAGATGTTGGAAAATAAATGTCATTTATAGTCATATAAATTAACTAGATCATATATAAATCTTAACCCACAAGTAAGTATATTTTATGATATAATAATTGTAAAGTGAAAAAAAAAACAACTCCTGAACTAATGTAGTCATCAGAATCTTTTGGTGAATTTAACTTCTGCTTTAAAAAGCATTACTTTTGTTTTAGGATTGTCTTATTAAAATGTTACAATGCAATATGATTTAAACCATTCTGCACATAACACATAGCATAGCCTGCAAGGATATGTTTTCATAGCTTTTAATATGAACATTGTTTCACTGGATCACACTGGGAAGTGGACAGATAGAGATAGAGTTGCATAGAAAATAAAGATACTTAGCAAGATGTATACATTTTGTGGTCATAATGCCATATTTACAATTAAGAGAATCGACCCCACTTTATATTAGGTGGCCGTAACTACTAAGTACTTACATCAAAAATAAGTTCAGCGTACTAATTGTATTTAACAATTATTGCACAACACTTATAGTGCTATCGAAGTGGGATATGGGTAAGGTTAGGGCCAGATTTAGTGGTATGGGTAGGTTTAACACTGTGTCCTAACAACACGCGATGCACCTAGATTATAGCGCCAAGCAATTTGGCTGTCTGCACCAAAAGCGACACGACATGACAGAAACATTTAAACACCAGCCACTGCACTTCCTATGAATTGGTAAAGGCTTTTAATCTAATTAAGACATATTAAACCTCTTTAACATTATTATTAGGCTGAGTGACTGATGTTGTTGGTTTTTGAGTCACAGTTCTGACTTTACTTTTCAAACCTTCTGCTAATTTTTACGTTTTTTTATTTAAAACTATCTGCTACTGCTTTCAGTGGTATGGCAGTAGACATCCTGTAAAATGGTATTTAAACTCACATTGGGTGCATTTAATACTGAATAAAGCACATTATCTGTACCCGAGGTGATCACCGTCATAGTATATGCTGCTGTTCTGCTACGACATTGCAGACGGTTAGGATAAAAACTCCTTTTAACATGGAAAAGATGCCTTGTCTGTGCCATGTCTGGTGTAAAGGATGAGTCAACAGTTTAATTGTAAATGGAACTACAGAAAATAATTACAGATGTAATTAAATGCAGATAATTAAAAAAGAAATACAAGTACAATGTAAAAACATTTATGTACAAAATCAGGGCATTGCACCAAATTAATAGTTTAAATATAAGTACATAGCAATTAAGGCTGTTTATTATAAAGTGGGACCAAAAAAAAGTCTAAAACAACTTCTGGAGTGAGTGCAGTACCGTGCAGGTTGTAGTCGATCTCTTTATTCTCTGACAGAACTGAATTGTTTGTGCTGTAACTGATGCCGAGCACCATCTGAAGATCTGAGACGTTCATGCGAGCAGTCAGCTCACCGCTGCGATCTCCAGTCTGTACAATAAAACACAATATAATTCAACACATTCAGTCTGTTTGCTTGATTTAATTGACAAAAGTCCTAATGTTACTCTACTAGTGGTTTCTTAGCTGCACGTACCTCTTTTGAAATTTCCAAGTGTTTCTCTGCGAAGTGCATGGCTTGGTCATGATTCCCTAATGCTGTATGTGCATTCCCTAAACTCCAGCAGGCCCTGCCTTCACCGATTCTGCAGAAAACACATTCTCAATAATTATTATAAATGCCATCACAATCCATTTTCATTATCTGCAATTAACACTTAGGTATTCTATAAATACGAGTGTGTGAGAGCACCTGTCGTTGAGGTCCTGAGCGATGATGAGATGTTTGAGATGGTAGTCTATGGCTCTCTCGAAGTCCTGCATGAGTGTGTATGTGTTACCCAGACTGTAGCAGGCCTGAGCCTCCACCGCCAGATCCTTCAGCTGCCGCGCTATCTGTAGAGCTCTCCTGCACTCACAACACAATCACTGTCAGACATGAAAACACAACACTGGGCTTCTGGAGGAAATAATACACCTCAAATCTTTGATTTAACGACATTGCATAAAATGTATTTTAATATGTGCATCTGTATTGAAATCAGTCATGTAATAAAATATCTATCTATTTAGAAGTGAAATAATGGATTTTGTTCATACAAGTACAATCTACTACTACAAAAGATAAATAAATTATTAGGAGACCACTTGAAAAGTCTACGGACTACATATGGGCTTGAACAAAACGTTAACATGTATTTTATTCATTTTCCCCATGGACCCTTTTCACATTTCCGGGTTTCTCAGTAGCGGAAATTGTTATAGCTGGGTAAACTTAGAGTGCATTGAATGGGAGAGTACAACAAATACATATTTTTACGATTGTATTTGCTGAAATAATAAAAGAAACACTCCACAATGGTGTTATCAAGACTTTCAGAAAAAGGAAAAAAATTGTGTGAGACTGATAACGGCAGCCAGAAGAGTGAACAACAACAAATTTACTGTCCTGCCCCCTGTGTCATAACAGTCTGGTGAAAAGGGTGCATGAAAGAAGACTACTCGTCATAAAAAGAAATATTTTCCTTAACTCTTCTTATGTTAAAACACCGGTGTTAGTTATTTAAAAATAAATCTAAACATTTCTGAAAAATTAGTTGTTGTTTTTTAAAAACTGCCCAAAATAATAGCATTTTTATTTAACATTTGGAAGAAATGGTAAACTAAAAATGACATTTTAACCAAACCCATAATTACAAAATGTAAATCCATAGAAACAGTTTTTCCATAGCTTTAGATACTAAATGTGTTCAAATGTTTATTAGTGTTTCTTTTATGTAACAGAATGGCCCAGAGAAAAGTAAAAGAGGTTACATTAAAAAACAAAAAAACAACAACATACATTTTATTTTATAACCAAAACACCAATAATACACAGAAAAGATTAAGCACAATGTGCGACTTTAACTATGAACAGGTTAGTAAAACTATCAATTTCAAATGCATGATCTTTACTTTCTTACAATTAAATTGCAGAGACAAAAAAAAAATGGAAATCATAAAATAACTCATCAACACCAGATAATAAGTGGTTTTTATATCATAGCTTTTAAAGTTTAATTACAGCATTAGAATGTTGCAATTCCTGTTTTGGTTTTCCACTTACAATTAAATAACAATTAATCAAAATAATTCATGGTATAGTTCACCCAAAACATAAAAAAAAGTACTCACAATATACTCACCTTTTTACTGCTGAACAATGCAGAAAATTGAAGCTAATGAGGACCAACAAGCTAATGAGGTTTGGCTACCCATGTCCTTAAAATATCTTCTTTTGTGTTCATCGAAATAAAGAAATTCAACAGGTTTGAAACCAGTAGATGATGAGTAAATGATGACAGTTTTCAAATTTAGGGCGAACTATCCCTAATAAGATTCTATTATCCCATTTACAATGTTTTAATGACTTTTATGGCCTTTAAATCAAATTGAATTTAAAACTGCTTAAGTACATCCCGAAACCCAAAACAAATTCCAAATCAAACCCCAACCTAAAAGTGTAATACTGCCCTCACCTGTAATGTTCTGCAGCCCTTTCAAACTCCCCAAGAAATATGCAGGCATTTCCCAGGTTGCAATAGGCTCTTCTCTCTGCAGATCTGTCACCGAACTCTTTAGCGATAAGCAGACGCTGGAAGACAAATATTTCACACACAATGCAGTGTGAGAGGTTTTGCATAGCTATTCTGCCCAACTACACTATTCACTTGTTTAAGCGCTGTCAAAGATAAAGATGAAGAGCCTGCTTACTCGAAACATCACATGTAGGCCTGTTACAATAAACAATATATCGACTTATCGTGCAATATTTGTACATGACCTCAATTTTTGGTGTTGCAGTATACATTTACAAATTCACAAATAACGTTAAAGCAATTTTACAAGGACATTTACATTTTACCAATGTCAAAGTTAATAATTGGACATTTACTTGATCGGGGTTTCATTTACTTAAGTTAAATTTAAGACTTTTTAAGACCTTTTTAAGACCATTATGAATTAAAATTTTTGACTTATACAGGGGTAAAGGATTTTTTTCCAATATCCCAGTTGAAAAAGATTTTCACTTGCTCTATCAAACAATTATTATAATTTAATACATTTAATAATACCATAATAATAATTTAACAACTAAAAATATAGGCCAGGTCAGTTTCCTGAGCAGCAAATAAATGGAGAACTTTTAAACAAATGCTACTATAAGGAAAGTAATTAAAGCTTTATGGTGAACAGAGTTAAACATTTTTTTATTGTTTTATTTTATTTTTTATTTTTTATTGAGATTGGGATTGTATAAGTGTTAATGGCCAGATTGGGTAGCAATACATGAACAAAGTAATATTAAGACCTGTTAAAACTATTTAAGACCTAAAACACAATATTTCAGTAGATTTAAGACTTTTTAAGGCCTAAAATTTAGCTTTTGAGATTTAAAACATTTTAAGAGTTTTTAAGACCCTGCGGATACCCCGGTTATACATTTAATAGGATATATAATAGGACATTTACATCATTTTTGACATCAAATTACAGAATCTAAATAACCTTAAGAATCAAACGCCTTAGTCCCTTGAAAGTGCTTATAGCTATTCGCATTATTATGCTGTTGTATAATTAGTCTATAATCAGTGGCATAAAATGATCTCAAAATTACAATAATATTGCCTAATCGCAACAATTTCTGTAAAAACATATTGCACAACAAAATTTTTTTTTATCATGACAGGCCTAAGCACATGCTATGCAAACATGATTAAAGTAGGTATTTTCTTTCTTATACTCATCCTCAGACTTGATGCACACGCAGGCTGCCAGATTGACAACACCAACAGGACGGTGTGTACCTGATGTTTGAGCTTTACACTGACTGTAAGCTGCTTAGCTAATTTTTACATTTGTAATATTTGTTTTGATTACGAAATAAAACCACCTTATGTGGATTTTTATAACTGAATCGGCCTCATTTCAGAGGCTGCTACTGTGCTTCAAGGTCGCATTTTTGGCTGCACCTGAATATATTGAGACAGCCTTCAAGACTGAAATGAAATATGCCATTTTCTCCACTAGGTCAACCCGGGGTGCTAAAATGTAACTGGGTAAATTTGGGTAGCTATTTATCAGCACTGTTTAGCCATATACCATATTAAAGCCCGCATGAACCAGAAGTGACAGACTTTCATTTAACTAGGCTGATGTACTTACAATTAAAATGCAATATTGAGTAGGGGGGGGGTTTCTTTTGTGTATCATTCTATTATAGTAAACTAACGGTAAGAGATTGTATTAGGCCTTGATCAGCCTTTTTTGAATGGTTTTCTAATGGCTGTGAGTGTTTAGTGTGCTGCTTATGCGCCCTGTGCACCTCATCTTTTGTTCGCCTGCTGTTGTTATGCTATGTGAGCGTGCAGTTGAAAAAAAAAAGTGAACTCTGAACAGAAAACACATGGTATACTGTGTATACAATGTAATACTTTTCCATTCTCCAATCAAATAAAAACAGAGGTGGGGTTTCCGTTAAGGTGATAGCAGTGTTTGTGCTTGTCAAGATGACTACGGAAACTTTTAAAGATGGAAGAGAGACTAGTGGTCGCTGCTTCAAGTTATCCAGAGCTGTATGACTTTACAAATCTTGAATATAACAATGTTATTAAATATTACAATTATAGCAGTATCAACAGGTTAACTAGTGACATAAACAAAGCACAGCAGTAGCGTACTTCTTTTTTTCTTGTCAAGAAGGCAGTCAAGGAGGACCGCCACTCCAAATGCGGAAGAAAATGGTCAAACTTTCATCGAAGATTACCAAATCAAACAATTTTATTGTTCAGTGGATTAACTTCACGGCTTAATTATTTACTTTAAAAATAACAATGTGAGCTAGTAAAATAAACACTGTAAATTTAGATTTTACAGACTTTAAAGCTAATCTTTATCAAAATCATGCTGTACACTACAATCCCAGACACTAATATTTGAACTATTTCTAAAAATGAATCACTGTTTGAGCAGCTGAGATTAGGCATGGAAATAAACATCATGATCTTAATTTTCAATATTATTCAGGCACCCTGTGAGCATATATTAGTACCATTTCATTTTCACTTTTGACATCTGATATAGCATATGGAACCTGAAACTGTTAATGTCAGACTTACCAAACGGATTATTGCCAACTACCATAATTGTGACCCAAAAAATGCTCACCTGTTCATGAGAGGCCACAGCATTCCTGAAGTTTCCCAGCAGGTAGTACGTGTTCCCCAGATTTCCATAAGTCCTCCCCTGTGCAGCTCTGTCTCCAAGCTCCTTTACGATACACAGGTTTGCCCTGAGCAATTGGAGAAAGAACAGAGGATGTAAAATCTCTGTATCATACATGTACTCCATGTCCAGTCATGTAACATGTTATTGGGACTCACTCATAATACTCAGCAGCTCTTCTAAGTGCTGTCATGACCTCCTCAGGAAAGTCTCCAGGTTCTGCTCCGCTCCAGCAGACACTCTTCCCCTTGGCGTGGTACACATTTCCAAAATTGTAAAGTGCTCTGGCCTGTCCAACCTTTAGAAAACAACAACAACAACAACAACAACAAATTAAATAAAACAAAGAAACAAACCAACTATAAATCAATCTAATTGGCATGTAAATTCTTGGTAACCAGTTGAACTGTATAGTATTTTTTCATACTATGGAAGTTGATGGCAACCAGGTTATTACAGAATAAAAAATAAAGGTGATTATTTCTCACACAATCTCAATTTCACTTTTATATCTCACAATTTTGACTTTTTTTTATTTATTTTTTTTAGAATTACAGGTTTGCCTCAATTCTAAACTGATTTTATTATTTAACTGTGACCTTTTTTTTTAAAGGTTTTTCCCCCTGTATTGCGAGTTTGCCTTGCAATTTTAAGTTATAAGCTTGCAATTGCAATTTCACAATCAAGACTTTTTTCATCAGAATTTCAGCTTAAATCTCACAGCTGTTTTTTCCCTTTAAATTTGCCGACACATGCATGGGAGGCAGATATTAAGAGTGTGTATGTGTGTGCGTGTGCGTGTGTCAGTGTAAGGGAAAGTTAAATCAATTTCAGCTTAAATCTCACAGCTGTTTTTTCCCTTTAAATTTCAAAATAATATTTCAGCAAGTGCTATTTCCCCCCAATTAAATCTCATAAAGAAAAAAGTCACAAGTGTGAGAGGTCATAGCGCCCTAGTTTTCTTTAGAAACAAGCTTCCACAGCATCTCACGAAACTTGGCTGTCATCAAGCTCATAGAAAAACTATTTGAGTTTTGATAATTTACTACTACATTTTGTTGAGTAAATAAAACCAGTTAATTCTGTCATAACATTAATCCAACTATAAGAATATTAGTCAACAATTCATTTACAATTACATTACGTAGTAATACAACATTCACCAGATACTGTCTGCATTATACATTTAGAGACTATAACTCCTTTGATTTGTTTGTCAGTATGCAAATTACATTTTCCAGCCAATTTTGAGAGCTTTCTATGGTGGCACTAATATTATTGTCAGATCAGAATGAAGCGTTAATGTTTTAGCATTTTTCTATTTGCAAGTGTCTCTAGATGAAAGCATTGATGAATAATGCTAAAAGAATACATGTAAATGTACTATGTTCTGTTATGGTAATGTCTATATTAATCAGATCGCTTACCTTGTCGCCTAGTTCCCTGGCAATATCTAAATGTCTCTGGCAGCAGACAATCGCTTCATCAAAGCATCCTAAAACCTTTAATGTGTTCCCGAGGTTTCCGCTGGCTTTGGCCTCACCAAGCCGATCCCCGGTGGTCCTGAGAGGATGATTTAGATACAAATGTTATATATATTATAAAATTAAAGCAAATAAAATTTAGTTATTAGACATAAATTGTTGGGAATTATTTGAGTGTAAAATAAGTCTCTTATTGGATAAAAATAAAATAATAAAATATAACAAATATTGTACCTTATAACAACTTTTTCCTGAGGATTATTTGAATTAATGCAACGTTGAACACAACAGCATAATGTTGAGCACAACAGCAAAACCTCTTGTACCACTTTAGATGTGTATAATGTCATTTTAATTACATTGTTACCAACACCAACCTGACTCTTAAACAATAGTCCAGGTCTTTCTTTTGAATTCTTAAAAGTTAAATTTGCTAAAAAATGTTAGTATGTGCATACTTAGTGAGTGTGAGATCATGGTGGTGGAACTCCAGAGCTTTGCTGTAGTCGTGCAGGTGGAAGTAAGCATTGCCCAGCTGACTGTAGACGGCACTTAGAACCTGGAGGTCTTCAGTGCCAACCTGCATGGCAGCCTCGAAGTATGAAACACCGGCGCTGTAATCTCCCACCTTACACAAACGCTCCCCCTCCAGAGCCAGGTCCAAACAGGACGCCTCCATCCTGCAGGGGGCAGCAAAAATATTAACTCTGAACAGTTGACAACGTTGGAGTTTTTAATCTCTGCATTGACATTAATGGGAAATAAACAGATGGATTATGTCATTGTATAGCAAACAAAAAACACACAGTACAAAGAACCAACGCACCATTTTTGGAGTTACTCAAAACGGGGGAAAACTGACTAGAAATGTGCTGAGATGATGGGATACTTCTTCAGTTATTCTGGGAAAAGTCTAATCACCTTTTTTTTTTACATTTTAAAAAATTGACATGAAACTTCAATTCTATTAATTTACAATTATACTATTATTTCATTATATTCCAATTACTTTTGTCCTCATGTAAACTAAAGAAAAATGAATGCAATAAGTCTGAAAACATTTTGTGGGTTTATGGGACACATTTAAAAAATAATAATAATAACAACAACAACATCAAAGATTTTGTATTGAATTTTCCATGTTTTCATATTTAATTAGTATCACTGGTATGTTATAGTATATACAAATGACACATATATAATGCATGGATTATTATCCTGGTAATTAATAGCCAGCATAAAAGTAACCAAAACATTTAGAAAATTAATCAAATGTTAAAGAGGAGAAAAATTCTTCAACATTTAACTTGATACTGCACAACACAAGTGGCCTTGCAAAAATCCAAACACAATTTCACACTAGATTAATCCTACGCATAATAATTGTAACTAGTCCATTAGAGTTAATCGAGGCCTACCTGGTGCCTTCCCGCCTCACACAATCAAAGAAAACTGGACATGTGAAAGGCATCTAAAACTGCTTTGTTGCCTTCTTAAAAAGTCCTCAGACGGGGCTGTAATCTCCAAAACTAACCGTCCCAAACACACAATCATCCCGCTGAAGCTGCCAATCAACCACACTCTCCACCAGGAATTACAGCACCACAAACTTCATTGATTTAAAAAAAAAAAAAAACATTCAACACAGCGGCTGTCCATGACATAACGTCACACTGGACGTCTTCGAGGGCAGAGGTTGATGATGGCTTTGGGGAAAAGTGTTGCGCTCAGCACTTGCACAGCTAATCTGATTGTGTTTCTGCTTTCCACTGTCATCTGTGATTAGCGCGCACATAGAGAGGGACACTATAGAGATTAGATTTGCTTCTGATGTCATGAAACTCTTCAATGCAGAGCTCATTTCATCATGTGACAGATTCAGAGTAGCTTTTATCTCAAATGTTAAAAAAAATAGAATCTATTTGCATTGAAGTGGTAATTGTTATCTATGTCATGATAAGTTGGTATCAGGTAATTAAGGCAAATTAGGATGATTATGAAAATCTTAAGGCAACTTAGGAATTTAGTAGGTATACTTTTTAAAATTATATATGTATACGTGTGTATGTGGTTCATTTATTTGTATGTTTTCACCCCAAGCAAAAACATGACTGTCAAACCATATTACCATGATTTACAGAACACTCACTCCAAAATGTAATACAGTGCAAGTTTAGTTTATATACCAAGATTCATTTGATGACATATCAATGTTCTAAGTCTTTTTTAAGTAAATATATGCTGAATAACGATGGAACATTATTTGAAACATCAAATTAGTCAATTAATTTGCCTTTAATATGATATAGATGCTTATTTATTTCAAGCACAATATACATTGTTATATTATACCTATATAAAATAAAGAACAATTCACAAGATGGAAGCTAGGGCTGCACAATATATTGTTTTAGCATCAATAATGCAATGTGTGAATCAGCAAGTCACATCGCATGATTTCAAGAGAATTCAAGTTAATTTAAACCATTTGGACACAAGAGATTATAACGTTTTCTGCTTTAAATTGGGTTTATATGTTTATAAATAGAAGGAAAAGTCTATAAATTATATAACATTAAAGAAAAATATATAAATGATATATTTATAAAAAGAAGAACCTGTTATTGTGCATTTAATTAATCATTTTCTATATCTCAATACTGTTAGACTCCACCAAAAACCATCAACCTTTCTTTAGTTCATTTTTATCTTTGTTCTATCATTTTCATCTGTGCTTTAAATAATATTATTTTGTGTATTTTTGTATAATTGTGTATATTTTATGCAGATGCGCTCCCCTACAAAATCATCACAATCATTGTAAAATTGAGGGTTTTTCAAAATAGTTATCTTCTGAAATTATATTGCCATATATAAAAATCGCAGAAAAACAAAATAATCACAATGCCAGTTTTTTCCCAATATCGTGCAGCCCTAATGGAAGCTTACGATGTATACCACTGTGTTAGTCTTGGAGCTGACCTGGACTCAAACTGGCTTTATTGCTATACAAGTTATATTCATGAGCTGAACAGAACATAGACAATCTTCATAAAAGATTCACAGCAATCGAGTAAATTGACAGACGCCTGCTTCTCTCACAAACAACACAATCTAATTCCACATTTAACCACCTAAAAAGGTTTTAAAACTGATAAAAATACAACATTTGTATTTATTTTACTGCTAGATTTTGCTCAAGATTTCTTTCAAATTTAGTTAAACCTGGTAGGACATCAAGCTATTACAAACGATTACCAGATTCATTTACAAACCCAATTTTAGATTTATTTTCAGTTATTAAATCAGAGTATATAAAGGTTTATAATGTGTTAAACTATCTCTGTGCCAAATAAAAACACAATGATTAATTGACATACATACAATTCTGGTCCCTTTTTGGTATCTTCATCGATGTTTTAATACTGGACTACCTCAAAACACCTTCAAAAGTGCAATACGCTAATGGAAAACAAATTAAGCGTTGCGTGCCTACCTGTAGTGGACAAATGTTCGGTTCTCATTCTGCATGCTAACCACCGCACTGCTCGTAGCCATTGAAGAGCATTATGAAGAGCTGATCCGAGCCAAGTCCAGAAAGTAATCCATCAGAGAAAAGTTCCAGAGAGAAAAAAAATGTTTATGCACTGCCAAAGTTGTTTTCCGGTGGTGGAATCCAGTGCACTACAAATGAGTTTCTCTCAGCTAATATTGAACTCTGGGAAGTGTGTGTTTGTGTGTTGTGCGTTTTGTCCAGGATACTCCTCCGGAGCTCTCTGTGAAGAGAACACAAGTTGCCGAGTGTGAAGCCTCATTCTGAGCGTAATGTCATGGCAACACCCACTGAACGGCCGACACATGCATGGGAGGCAGATATTAAGAGTGTGTATGTGTGTGCGTGTGTGTGTGTGTGTGTCAGTGTAAGGGAAAGTTAAATCAAGGGGGCCCAACAAGAACCAAGGAAGCAAGTGGGATCAGCCCATAAACACAGTTGATTATCTGCAATGCATGCCAAAGCATGAAAGAAAATGCAATCAAGCTGGTGACAAGAAAGAAGTTTTGTTCACCAGTCTCTTATTAAGCCCCAAATATGCAAAAGAATCATAACAAGGACTTAGAAAACAAGATCATTTCACAATGTAACGGTGACTGTCAGTCACTTTCAAACATATTGCACCCTTGCGACATTTAGAAAGCTAATTTGTCATAGCAGAGCTAATCCAGAAATAAGATAATCAGCTTGGGGAACCAGCCATGCTCTGAGAACCATTTACTCTACTATACTTCTGTAACTGTTTATAGAAAGACACGATTTTTGCATTATTTGGAATACTGATGTTTCAGTGTTGTTGCAGTCTATCATTATTTTTTGTGCATGGTACAAGTAATAAAAAAGTTGCTATGAAATTAAAGCAGCAACATATTTTTTATTCCGTGTTTACATTCGAGTACTACTTAGTCCTATCACCTGGTTGTTGAGTGGTTTTTGAGATGAGGCCTTTAAATTCAAAAATGAATGCAAGCTTGCAGTTGACAGTGGAAGACGTTTGGAATACATCAACGGAAAGATGTCTCTTATTTTTCACCAAAAGATAAAGATTTGACAATGACAAGAACAACATGCATTTACAAAATAAATGCGATGAATTTCACTAAACAATGCCATGTTACTTTAGGACACATTAAAATCTTGTTTGGATCTTTTTTGATCTAAAATCTATTTTTAATACTTATTTTATTTTACCTAATGATAAGACACTTCTGAGAAAAATTAGGGGAAAAAAGGACTTCATATGGTGCAATAGTCAGGTTCCAAAAGAAAATGTTAATTTGTAAACCCTAAAAAAACTGCTGACAGCTACTGTGTTGTTGATGGTTTATGGCATATAGTAAAATAATCAGGTTTAAAATTAACAATCCTAATGAGAAACAATAACCATCAGATGGTTTAAGAATTTTTTTAGCTCCACTCAATTTCTGTGAAGCATTGTGAATGATAATAGTCAGTCTCGCTATCTTTAAATGGAATCGTTTACATTTACATTTGTTAACAATCATTAATAAAAAAAAAACATTTGTTAATGCATTTACATTTAATCATCCTTGTTAATTCCCTTGTCATTAGCAATGCTTTATGAGATTTTCGTTCTTTCCTCATAAAAATGCATTAAGTACAGCATAGTCCAATTTTCTAATATTTGATTTTCTTTAAAACAAAAGTTTTAGCTGGTTGGTTTGGTTGATATCTTAAAACTTAAAAAAAAAAAACAACAAGTACTTTTGGAAATCCCTGAAAGCACCAAGGCCAGTGAAAAAGTGGAAGGATGCTGTTGCATCATTTTAATCAACCAAACAAATTATATTATCAACAACACTAGTCCCTAAAGCAATACAATGTCGGTTACAAAACTTGTTTGTGTGTCATAATTCTGAGAAGAAGAAAAAAAACATCTATTTGACTCTTGGTGCATCTCAGAGCTTTAGCTTGACAAGATGAGACATGAATATAGGTTAACAAGAAGGTTGTTAAGCTGTACCGTCCATGACACACAGGAAGTGAATGACTTCATGATCATCACAAATAATACATGACTGTGACTTGACAGCAGTTCCCCAGCTGCTTACTGCAGCATTTAAGACCCCTTATACACAGAAGTATTGTAAGCGCTTGGTAATAAACATTTGCCAAATTCAAGAGTTTTCCAGTACACTGTGCCAAGAGGACAGGTATGTTAGTCACAGAACAATTCGAGTAAGAATGCTGCTATTGATAAATGTTTACAAGCAAAAAATTGTAATGCATGTAAACACAAAACCTAAATTTCTGGAAAAACTACTGTAACGTTAAGCCAAAGTCACCGAGCCAAACCTCATTCACAAAACGACTAACGTTAACACCCATGTTTCGCTCCCAAAGCAAACAGTAAAAGAAAACCCTGGATTAAGCAAGAACAATATGTATACAGTTCATAAAGAAGGTATAAATGACATGAAAACACCAACCTCAAAATGCGTGAGACTGACTTCAGTAATGTACAAACCTAAACCAAACAACAGAGGGAAAGTACAGTTAACGTTACAAATGTTACAATAGTGCTTTGAGCATAATTCTAAAGTACCAGTTGTTAACGTAAGATTTTTAAACTAAGTTATAACCTTAAATCAACACAGTCCAAGATTTTATATTAATTATATCATAACAATGATTACCCGCGCTCGCTCAAGTTGATATTACGTTAATCACTTTGCTATGTTAGCGCGTACAGCTCTGTCTTAACGAACGTTACGGGCCAAACTTCAGTCATACTCACTCAACCTCCTTCGACTCCCCACGGATCCTTCTCTCGGTTTCGTCGCTTACATCCAACAGAGTCAAAAACACAAATCAATTACATCCAAACATGTCGTAAAAGCGGATGAATTAGAAAAGTTTGCACTGAAATAAATACGGTCTGACTCATCGAAGCGGTTAAGAGTCTAAACTTTACACAATCCCGGCCAAAGGGGGCGTGTTGAGGCGTGACTGTGACTCGAATGACCAATCAGAGCACATGATTCAAACGTAGCCACTCCCCTCATGACTCTCCAATGAAATTTGAATGTTTTACAGTTCTACTACTCAGTGACGGGTGTTTTGTAACTCGTGCAACACTTAACTGCTTTTAAATCAGCATAAGCCAACACATAAAGCGGTTAACCATTATGTGCAACAATTAACTGGTTGAATGAAACGGGTTTGAAGTAGAAATGATTGACAGCTGATCTTAAGGCTTCAAGCTTCACCCCACCCCGTGCGCGCGTAGCACCTGCCCATAGCATCAGCATCAGATACTGCATTTATTATTTAAAATGCTCAAGATGATCCTGCACCAGAGGCTTGAGAAACTAAACAGAGCCTTCATTGTACTGTGGTGTTATGTCATTCATTTATGAAGGCAGCGGCACACAGCAAGTTGCGTATGCTAACTGTTTATAAAAGCTAGACATATATGGTTCAAGCGTAAAAGGTGAGTGCCATATGTTTTATTAATAGAGTAACTTAAAGTGCTAATTATGCAGCTTGTTGATATTTCACTTTATTTTCCAGCATATATAGTAGCAAACTATTCAGTCATAATATTGTATTGTAATATAAATATTATTTATAAAATGCATTTTACTTATTGTGTATATGCTTGTTGCTAGGAAATGAATAGAGGCGCGCGGAAGAAGCGCACTAGCGCACGGAGCAGCAGGTTTGATGGAGCTTCAACAGGTGAAGCAGAGGACATGGACGGTGAAGATGAAGCTCAAAGCACACCTTCATCAGTGCTGTGGGAAAGATACATCGAGCAGAGTATATTTGTGGATATCAGCGATGATGACAGTCTACACTTCAGTGATATGCAGGGCGCCTTCACTGTCCAGCTATCACAGGGCTCTGGTGCACACGAGAGCCCGCAACTCACTGGTAAGTGACAACCTACCTATATAAAAAATACCTCATTTATTTCTGATTTTAAAGCTAAATAAGAAAATACCATGTTTTTAAAGGCTACCATTGGAGTAGCATTTTACAATGGCAATTTAAAAATAAGCCTAGAATTATATAATGTATGAAAGAAGTCTCTAAATTAGCTTTCTGTACCTTGGTGTCGTGTAAACTTCTATAATAAATTAATTTAATAATTTTTTTTTTCTATGATTGATCAACTAATCATTGATTATTTCACAAATTAGGCTTTGGTCCATTATTCAGAGCAATTAGATAAAATACTGAGTTATACATATTCAAATGAATAAATAACACAATGTCACCACAAGTTCCCAAAAGCAGTTTTCTATAACTTGGCATCATAAATACCAAAACAACTGTTCAAAAGTTGTCTGATTATTAAAATGTTTTAAAATGATTCTGAAGTTTCTCACACCCAGTAAGGCTGCTTTTGTTTGCCGAAACATACAGTAATATTGTCAGTTTAGAATTCAAGTTTTAATATTAATATTTTAATATTATAACTGATGTTGATGTTAAATGTAAAATGTTTATGTGGAAAGCAAAATGCTGATTCTTTAAAGAGTAGTCATTTCAAAAGAAGGCATTTTATTTGAAAACTTTTGCAACATCATAAATGCATTTACTGTCACTTTTCAGCAAACTAGTTAAATGGTAATCAAATCAATTTATTGTTTACTGAATATTAATATCTTTAAAAAAATAAAAAATTTTACCAATCCTAAACTTTTCAATAGTTCTTTGAGCATTCATATTTAATCAGAACTTATAATTAAAATGATAAATGTTTCTCAAAAAATACAATTGTGTATGTTATTGACTAAACAGAATTAATATCTGGGGCCAGTTGCATAAATATAGCCAGCATATTAAGACTGTCTTAAAAACCAACTAGTAGTTGGTTCTAAGGTAACCAGTCTTGCTTTGTGGATTCAAATTAGACTGATCATATGACTTTAAAAGTTAAGGCCAGCCTTAAAATAAAAAAATGCTAATGGCTATAACATTTAATGGTTGTAGTTTAAGAAATTAGCCCTAGCTGTCGCCAACTAAGATGTCATAATGAACTAATGTCAGCTGGATCTTCTCTAGACTTGACTGCCTTGTCAAATTCAGTGCATCTAAATGGCTTTAAATTCTAAGCAAATTAGCAACCTTTTGCATACATATTATGCAAAAATCACTTTTATAAAGTGTTTAAACACAGTTGTGTGGCAACATTGTGTGAATATAGCCATCCTCTAATGGTACAAATTATTTAATTCTATTTTTATAATCACACTTTATAAAAACAGTCTGCAGAAACACTTTGAATGACATTTTCCCTTTGTACGTGTCATCAGAGGGGAAAAGCCCCACCCATCAGTGACAATCTCTCCCTAATTAGCATATATACTTTTGTTTACTTATACTTATTAACATAGAGACTTATCTTGTAAAAAAGGGGCATAATAAGTCCCCTTTAACCAAACCTCTTTTTATAATGTGTCCAGATGAGCAAGAGCAGTCAGAGTCATGTGGGACTGAAGAGGGCTCCTCAGAGACTGTCGAATCAGTCAGTAGTGAACATACAGAGAATTCAAACCGTAGAAACAGGAGGGGAAATATAACCAAAGAACCAATGCAGAAACTCCACACTACAGTAAAGCCAGTGATTGTAACACATGAAGATGATGCTGTCAACACTAGTGATGAAGAACATGAAGAGCTCCCGTATGATGGTGCACACAAAACCGAGATGAATTTAAAATCATCTCCATGTGAAACGGTTACATCAAGAGCAACACTTGATAAGTTAAGTATGCAAATCGGTCATGCAGAAGAAACAGTGGCTTGCAAATCTAATCTTACTCACGCTCTTTCATCCAATCATAAAGGAGCAAACGATTTGGCTCCTCCCATTGCCATGGCCACTCATCCTGCAGGCCACATCTCAGACCTCCTGCTCAGGCACTTCTCTAAAGAGGAGTTGCTGAACTCAAGCAGGATCATTGAAGCAGAGACCCTGCCTGAGATGTCTTTGATGGACAGCATTGATGAAACTGTGCTCAGCAAAGCTTCACAGATCTGCGTAGGAGGGATGGAGAAGATTCAAGATGTGATGGAGGAGACAGATCCTGCTGAAAGCCATGGAATTGTTGAAGAAAGCATTTCAATTGAGTCGAGCTCACCCAAGGAATGTGGAATGACTTGCATAAGTGATGCCGCATTGGTTATGGATGAAGATATAAATGATAATGATAAAGAGCAGAACCGCAGTGCGAACTCTTTAGATCTGTCCAGAGCAGATGCAATGAAACCAAAGTTCTCCTTCAGCCGGAGCAGGTCCTACGGTGAGCTGAAATATGGACAGGGAAAGGTGCATTACCCACTGCCTGACTTCTCTAAAGTGGCACCTAAAGTCAAAATACCTAAAGGTAATGGGAGTGTGAAGCCAGTCAGCCAGTCATCGTCTATGGCACATGCCCAGTCGTCCCCAGGCATTCTGGGTAAATCCAGCTCCTCCAGTAAGGCTACAGTAGACGTCATCAGCAGGGTTTTAGAGGACTCCATCATGCCACCGGAGAACGTGTTCGCAGACAAGGAAGTGGCACATCAGTTACAGGTGACTCTAAATTTTACTGTCGGAGTAATATGTAGACTGGATAGTAGGGTTTGAAGACAAATGGTGGCTAATAGGGCTGCATGATATTGGAAAAATCTAACATCGCGATATTTTGTTATTCTGCGATATATATTGCGATATGAATACAATTTCACCGGATGACTTGAAAATCTCTATTTGGAAAGAATTGGTCATTTTATAATGATCGGGATGATTCTGTAGGAAAGTGCATCTGCATATAAGAGTGCGTCACAGTGGCACAGTGGGTAGCACGATTGCCTCACAGCAAGAAGGTCGCTGGTTCAAGCCTCGGCTGGGTCAGTTGGCATTTCTTTTCTGTGGCATTTCATTTCCCAGATTAATAAAGGGACTAAGCCGAAAAAAAATGAATGAATGAAATAAACAGTGTTTTAATCAAATTAATTGTTATTAAAGTTACAAATGGTTTAATTTTCATTGTACAGTCACAGGCCTCCAAAACATATGCGAAAGATAAATTATAATACAAAATCAGCATTGCAGATTCTGCGATGTGACTATTGTGAATGATCACATTGTGATCATTGCAGCCCTAGTGGCTAATAAGGATGTAACGATTTACTCAGCTCACAGTTTAATACGAGTCATGATACCGATCTGACAACTATTTAGAAATGAACAAGACACAAAACTAAATTGAAGTAGATCAAATAAAAAAAAAAAGAATAATGAAAAAAGCTTGATTTAAAAAAAAAAAATAGCATATCCATGTTTTCTGGAACAAGCTAAGATTTCTGCACATATACAATGTGCCCTGCTGATGAAAAAAAAACTTTCACACCCAAGATGGAGCTTCCTCAATATTAGCGTTCACACTCGTCGTCTCTTTAAACAATCTGTAACAACTTGTAACAACTTGCCACTATTGCGCATGCTAAGCGAGTTAGCAGTAAACAAAATGGTCCCTGCTATTCAAAACATGTATTGCGATTCGTCTAACATCCAAACCAGCAATTTTCAACTGACTCACACTGAATCATTACATCCCTGGTGGCTGGAGAAACCAAGAACAGTTCAAAGTAGTTCAATTGAAACATACAAACAACAAAATATAGAGCAGTCACAGAAAAAAACCCTCAGAGAAGTATGATTTTACAAGTTCATGCAGTAAACCAGAATATTTTATATCTATATATTTTGTATCTTTTTTTTCTAAGAAAAGTTTAACCTCATGCCAGTGTTTTTGTTGGCCTATCAATGTTTTTTAGCGCTCAAAATAAAATCAAAGCTGAAATTGAATCTTCAATAAGCCAAAAGATGATTTTTCTTATTCGTTTACAGGTTGAATATGACAGATTGCTAGCTAAATACACAGAAGACGAAAACTTAATTGGTCAGGTGAGACTAAAGGGAGTTTGTTGTTTGATCTTTTACTAATGTTGAAATATTTATTTCATATATAGATGTTTATATGTATATCTTAATTACCCCAAACTAAATACACCATAACAGACTTATATATTATGCCTTGAATAGTAAACATGTCAAATACAGACAATGCAGTTTGGAAAACTGCATAAACATGATAATAGAAAAAAACTGACATTGCTGTATTGTTTCACCAGATGACTTGAACAGCTCTATTTGTTATTTTAGATTGATTGGAGTCATTTTGTAGGGGAGTGAACAAAGAGCAAATATACAAATTAAATAAGCAGTATTTTGTGTCTTTCTAGAGATTCAGATGCCGAAATGGAATAATCAAATTTAAAAATAGCACTGCATAGACTTTACAGTGTAAACAAAATACTATTCATATTTGTTAAAAGTAATGTTACTGGGTCTTGTATTTGAATGCTTTAAACTTGTATGTTTAGGCTTAAATGCATGCATTATGTTACAGGTACTATTATGGTACAGCTTTGAAATTAATTCACAGATATGAGTTCCAAACTGTGGTGCCTGGTAAAATTGGACTTGAAAATGAATGTTATACTGAAGCGATTTATTGTGCAGCCCTCAACAATAATCTCACTTTAGCTTTAATTTGCTTTTTGTATTGAGTTTAATGTGGCTTTTTTAAGCAGCAGATTCATGCTTCCAGTGAGCCTTCTGTGACCATTGACTGGAATGATGCAACTAACAGCACTGACAACACCAAACTGACAGCTAATAACCCGCAGGCACCAACCACAGGCAAGAGGCCATTGTGTTCTTTCTCCAGCTGAATACTGTAATACAGTGTAACCCTGGCAGCAGAGAAACCCTGCCAGGGAAACTTGAGCTGGTTTCTTCAGCAGTTACAGAGTACAACAAGAAAAATGATTGAGAGGACATCCATTATTGTTGTCATTTATACTTCAAAGCATAATCCACCCAAAATGAAAATTCTGTCATTATTAATTCAACCTCACAACCTTCAAAATATGTATGATCATGCACATACTTACATTTATGTAGACATATAACAGGTGCATTTTGTGTGCTTTTTTCCTAATTTCTCAAGTATATGTTCAACAGGCCCAAGTGAGAAGCAGTTTAGCCTGCAGAGTTCTCAGCCTGTGGAGACAGAATCACAAAGTCTGACAGATGGAGAGAGACTGACCTCAGAGCTCAGAGACATCATCAGCTCATTTATAGAGAAGGTGCAGACCAGTTACAAACACCAAACATCTTCTGTATGATGCAAAGTGATGCATCTGTATTATTTCTCTTTTCAGGTGGATGAATTCAAAATGTGCGTCACCACCATGTCAATGAATGTGGAGGAACAACAGATGGTAAGTGTATATCTACAGCAGGGAAAATAAGTGTTGAATATGTCACCATTTTTTCCAGAAAACATATTTGTAAAGGTGCCGTTGACTTGAAATTGTCCCTGGATGTTGGTAACAACCAAATAAATCCATATATGCAAAGAAAACAAACCTAATTAGTTTACAAATTAAGCTATGCGTTATAAAGTGAAATGACGCAGGGAAAAAGTATTGAACACATGAAGAAAGGGAGGTGTAGAAAGGAAGTGAAAGCTCAGACAGCAGCTAAAATCTCTCAGTAGTTCTTCAGCAACCCTCTGCCCTTCCTCATTGTAAATGAATATTAACTGCTTCAGTCCAACATCTACATTATCAGGATGATGAAGATGAAACCAGGGTGGACATTTCAGCAAGACAATAATCCAAAACACAGCCAAGGAAACTCTCAAATGCTTTCAGAGAAAGAAAGTCAAGCTGTAGCAATAGTCCAGACAATCACCTGACTTGGATCCAATATAAAATACAAATTAAAAATCAGATTTGATAGACGAGACCCACAGAACCATCAAGATTTTTACACTCATGTGTAAATGAGTGACTTCATGTGACTTCATTCTCCACACGAGAGGCATCTTTAAGCTGCCATCACCAAAAAAACCTTATATATAAAGTATTGAACATGTTTCAGTAGTCCGGTTCTTTCTCCTGTCATTTCATTGTTAATACACATAACTAATTTTTCAGATTGTTTTTGTTTTGATAAATTTTTTTGTTTGCATTTTTTTTTTATTATTTTTTTTTTACTTATATTCCCGGCTGTATATTTATCATGAATTGCACAGAATCCTTTTCATAATCATACATTGTGCAATGTAAATATAATAATGCAGCATATAATAAAAAAAAAACATTATTGGATGAATCTCTGTTTAGGTGCTAAAGAGCATGATGGAAGCGCAGGATCAGCTGGAGAGGAATTACCTCACAAAGAGGGATGAGCATCGTGCTCTGGAGATGCAGAACTACAGGGGTCTAGCCAGAAACACAGGACAGTTTGACCCTGACAGGTAGACACCTTGTCTGGTATTTTACAACTAACCCACAGTCTGCTTTGCACTTGCCACTGGAAAAGAGAGAGAGAGAGAGAGAGAGAGAGGTGTGTTAGCTAATAAGTATACTACTTTAAACTAGGGCTGCACAATATTGCAAAAATCTGACACCGCAATAATTTCATTTACTGCAATATTGTTCAAGAGTTCACACTTTGCTCGCGTTTGCTCCCTCGTTTGCTCGAGAACTCCCCTGGTTTAGTTATGGCTTATGACAGATTATAGGGATTGCTATAGAGAGATAAACTGCTGACTAAGAGCTGATCTATAGTGTCAATTTGATTTAGTCAATTCACTTATGTCGCATGTCTTTGGACTGTGGGAGGAAACCTGGGGGAAACCCACGCGATCACAGGGAGAACATGTAAACTCCGCACAGAAATGTCAACTGGCCTAGTAAGGACTTGAACCAGTGACATTTTTTCTATCTAGGAAAAGGGAGGAGGAGTAGGGGTAAAAGGGGGGATTTTTCAAGACAAAGATAACTGAGGTAAGAAACTCTGGTTATTATTGGAATTTTAGATTGATTGGCATTGATTTCAGTAGGAGAGCGTATCTGCCTCAAATAAAGGCTAATTTTAAAAATGACGAAGTTAAATATAACAGAGAAAAGATTCAAATAAACAATGATTTATGATTTTCTGGGGAGTCAAACAGTAATATGTTTGTATTATTGTTATGTATTGTTTTCATCGAGTAATTCATTATATAATGTACAATCTTCAAGCTACAATCGTTTAATTTATTGTGCCTAAATGGCTTAAATTTGCTTGAAATGCTTACACATTCACAGGCCTTAAAAACAAATGCAAATAAGAAACCTTCACTCTAAGGTTAAAATATGAAATGACTCCACTATGTTGTTAACTGTAATGTTTGGTCAACTACAATCCAAACAACATTGCAGATCCTTGTGATGTGACTATTGTGGACTTGCACATTGCGATATCGATGCTGAAACAATATATTGTTCAGCCCTAATTTAAACTAATATTGCTTTAAACTACTGTACTGTTATATCCTACTTTAAATGCTGAACACTAAAGAACAAAATCTGTTATTTTAAGAAATTACAACAAAACAAATATTTATTAATCGTTCTCTAATTTTGATTTCCACCATACAATGCCGTACAGTAGAAAACATCCATTGTGTTTTATATGTTTCATCGCAACTTTAATGCTTTGTACAAGTGTTGTTAATAGATTACATTCAGATGCAAAGACATTTTCTATGTTATTACATTTACACATTTTAGAATTACAGTAAAGCCATTGGGCATTTGCTAGCTTTTATTCATTGGGCTCGAAATTCTTTATTGTTTAAATTTTTTTTAATTAATTAATTAATTGATTGATTGATTGATTGATTGATTGATTGATTGATTGATATAAAACTCTTTATGCATTTATGCAAAATTTATATTTGCAGAACAAATTAAATTCATATAATGCATGCATATATCTTGTAATCATTCATTCATTTTCCTTCGGCTTAGTGCCTTTATTCATCAGGGATCCCCACAGCGGAATGAACTGGCAACTTATCCAGCATATGTTTTACACAGCGGATGCCCTTCCAGCTGCAACCCAGTACTGGGAAACACCCATACACTTTCACACACACTCATTCATACACATACACTACGGCCAATTTAGTTTATTCAATTCACCTATAGCACATTTCTTTGGACTGTGGGGGAAACCGGAGCACTCGGAGGAAACCCACGCCAACACGGGGAGAACATGCAAACTCCACACAGAAATGCCAACTGACCCAGCTAGGACATGAACCAGCGACCTTCTTGCTGTGAGGCAAGAGTGCTAACCACTGAGCCACCCATATGTGTCGCCCATATTTCTTTTAAAATTATATAAATATATTTTTAAAATCTCATCCAAACATTTAGCAAGAACTATAATTAGCCAGATTTATAATGTCTGAAGTCTTTTTGAAACAGGAAATGAAAACTGTCAAGTGTCTTCATGCTTGTGTTTAAGGGAGGTCGAGGGGCAGATTTTCAGGATAGGCATGTACTTGGAGGACATTAAAGAGCAGATCGACAGAAACGTCTGCCAAGTTTTCTATCCTCCCTCATCGTCCTCCACTCCCTCCCCTCCACCTTGTGAAGATATCCCTCTGTCATCATCCCATTCATCACTGCATGAGGTAACAACTACATTTGAGCAAAGTCCCTTTAAGTCAAGTCATTTCACTCGGCGGCCATCATTGAAAGTCGTATGCTCGGGCATTCTGTTTGAATGGGGAAACATCTAATTTTCCAAAATTGCTTGCCAAGATTACGATTAAATTTCATATTAGCAATCACCAATGAAATGAAACAACAACTGTCTCTTTAGTTTTATTTCTAAATGTTCGAATCACACAAAGTCTGCAGAAACCTACGTCTGTTCCGAGCCCCTTCCCCGGAGAATCTATAGCGATCGCTGATTGGCTCCTGTACTAGAAGACGGGGCTTCATTCACCATATTGACCGTTACACTTTTTCCCATTCAAGACTATATGAGTGACATGTCTTGGGATTTTAGTTGACAATTAAACGACTATGGCGTCATGCAATGTTTGACTGTCAATGAATCTCTCTCCACATTTTTACCCTTTACTTTTCTCTTCTCCATTCATTCAATCATTCATACCACTGACAAAATGACAAAGTTAGCTTGTGCAATTTCTTCTCCTGTTGAGAGTCTGCAATTATTAATGCTCACACGGGTACGCACTGGGAAGCTGATATTGCCATGTGCCTGATATCCTGTTTTGCTATGTAACGTGAGAACTGAATGACTGGGCCGCGGTGGGTTTTGTGGATACTGGGAGTGAATGAAAAGCATGTGTCATGTTGCAGGAGCCACTCTTCAGCATCTCCTCTGACAGACACAACATGGAGGATAACAGTGATGAGGAGGCCAATGAAGACCGCGCAGCTGATGGACCGTTTTCCAGCTGCACAGAAAACAGCTTCCAGCTACAGTATAGCCACTTTTTTCTTGCTTATACAATGCTAAGTTACAAAGCACAGACATAACCAATATTATGTATTTTTGTATGCTTTTGATATATCATTAAGAGCCAGATGCTTGACATGATTTGATGTCCCTTCTGAGGAAACTGTAACACAATTCAGTGGTTCACCGGTTTCAGCTCCAGATTGTGAAGCACTGCAACAGAACTGCAGCAGAATTGCAACAAGTAAAATACTGAATTAACCCTTTAACTGCCCCACCAAGAAAAAAAATGTTTGGATTGCATTTCTTAACTCCTAATGTCGCTAGTTAACACACTCAATGCATTTTTTTTCAACGCATCCCATAATTTCTAAAATATCAGCCTCTACCAAATGGTAGATATGTCGGTTTATGGTAAAAGTACCAAACTTAATACATATACTATGAAAAATCTGAAAATATGAAGTGTAAGACCAATTTATTTAAACAAATATTAAAAATAAAACATTTTTTAATACTAAATCACCTTTATTTTTTGAAGTATGCCATAAAATATCTCAGATTCTCATTTAACATGTTTTCTTGTTGTTGTTTTTTTTTTTTTTACAATAAAACCAAAATCAAGTGTAGTAGTGCAACAGAATGTTTGTTTGAATTAAATTTTTTTTTGGTAAACCAACAATACTGTGTGTGTAAGCCATTATTTAAAACATTCATTCTTTAAATGACTATAACAGTCATTATTTACAACAGTAAAAACATGGTCAACTGTTTGGTAGAGGGGCAGTCAAAGGGTTAAGCTAAATTATCATATAATATCATGATATCAAGGCTTTAAAACATGTGCAGATATTTTGTTTATTGATCTCTGTAATAAATAACCGAGGCACAAGCTGTAAAGCTCCAACCTTTTCTGGAAATAGGGCAGAGATCAGTAACTCATTTGCATTTAAAGAAACACAGAGCATGTTTTAATTTATAGAATCTATATAGGTTTATTCATTCATTCATTTTTCTTCGGCTTAATCCCTTATTTATCAGGGGTCGCCACAGCGGAATGAACCACCAACTATTCCAGCATATGTTTTACGTAGCGGATGCCCTACCACCAGCAACCCAGTACTGGGAAACACCCATACACTTTCACACACACACTCACACAATACGGCCAATTTTGTTTACCCATTTCACTTATAGCGCATGTCTTTGGACTGTGGGGGAAACCGGAGCACCCGGAGGAAACCCACGCAAACACGGGGAGAACATGCAAACTCCACACAGAAATGCCAACTGGCCCAGCAGGGACTCGAACCAGCGACCTTCTTGCTGTGAGGCGACAGTGCCACCCTATATAGGTTTAGTTCACCTTAAAATTAATAATCTGTTTATCATTTACCCATACTCCGGTCATTCTAAACCTATAAGACTTTTTCATCCTCTGAAGTTTTTTTTAATTCTAATATGAGTTCCTCCATTGAAATTGTATTCATCCAAACCCCTGATGCTTCAAAATATTCATAAATAGATCAATACATAAATCTATATCTGTTCATTGAAGCAAGTATGCCTCTTCTGAAGACTTGATTACACCACTTGATTATTTTGCATTTATTTATTTCTCTTCAAGAAAGTTTTAATCATTAGACTATTTGGTAAAAAGACTTTCAGAAATCTCTCTGTTTTATTAAAAATATTTAAATTTGTGTCCTGAAGATGAACAAACAAGACAGGGATTGGAATAACATGATGTTAAATAAGACAACATTCAAACAAAGGTTTAGGAATGACAGTGACATTTTAACATGCCGGTGACATTGCTTTTCTCATTGTTTTTTACATACACAACACAATTGTGATCATGCATACAGAATATGCTGTTTTGGACCAAAGTAATATTACAGCAACCAAAGCCTTATTATGGCCAACATAAGAAGTAAATAATGTAGCATTTTACATTTTGGGTGAACTACCTCTAATAATCAAGACACTTAACCGCATATTGCTTTAAAGAAGGTGTTGCTGTACAGCTACTTCACTTTATATCACATAATTTTTGATAAGGTTAAATAAAGTCAACTGTAGCGTGAAATGAAGGTTTAATTCTAATAGCTAACTCTAATTATATAAATGCTCGGATCGAGAACCATATTCAATTATTTGTCAGAAAGATCATTGATGTGTTTTGTAAGAAGAGAGAGCGTATAGCGATATTTAGCACAGCTCACTCAAGGCTGATCGGGTTACAGGTCGAGAGGAGGGACGGGGGAATATCAGTTTCATTATGGAAACACTTAGTTCCCTCCATCAGCTTTTCTGTATCTTCCTCTCAGGTATTCCACCTTTGCCACTGAAAAGCCCGGCACTGCCAATGAGAAAGAGGAGGACAGACCGACAACAGCTGAGGACGTCCTGGCACAACCATCCAGCTCAGCTTCACTAAAGCAGTTGACACACGAAAGGTCAGTAATCACAGACAGATTTGTATTATTTGCTGTGCAATCTGGTGTGTTTTTAAACAGCATGGTATGGCGTAATTGAACAAGTTATACAAGATTTAAAAAAATATATACAAGAGTTTATGATCATTTAAAGATGATTGGTTTAAGGTAATTATAGTTAACTGGAACTGAAACTAAAACTATATAGTATTTTTAATATATATAATCTACATTTAAATTAAAATCTTTACAAAATTTCAAAATGATATTATTTGTATATAATTTGTACTGAAATGTCTTGCCATAATTGCAGATAAATAATGCAGTTTATCAAGTTTGTTTATCAAATTTCAGTATCAACTCTCTATCTGGCACTTTTTATTTTGTTGTACTAAAGAATTAGATACATCAAGTCATTTATTTTCTTTGTGTCTGTATTATCACTATTTTGAATTACACTAGCAAAGTTACATGATAATACTGGGGTGTTTTTGGAGTATTGCATTTAAATAATCATTGTACCATAGTCCTTGCAGAGACTTTTTAAAGTTTGGGTGAAATCAAAAGTTCATTTTGCTAGCGCACATTGTTATTCTTTAGTTGAACTAATTTAATTAAAAGTTAATCAGCTGAAAAAAAATGGTTTGGTAATATTCAATGAAAGTCTGACCATTTGCTTCTCTGTTGACATCAGTTTAGTGGCTTCAGCCACAATATTCTTAACCACACCCCTTTAACTATTAGTTTGCTATGAGGGAATGAGGCGTAAGACGGAAGACCCGTCCCCTACTCAATATTTTGTTTTAGTTGGAAGTACATCAACATATTGAAATAAAGTCTCAGCAACTTCCTGTTCATGCAGACTTTAAGTGCAATGTGAGTGCTTTGTTGCATCAATATTCCAAGTTACAATGGTGGTAAAAAATGGCTGTAAAAGTAAAAAGTACCTTGCTTTTAATAATTTCTGAAATCATCATTCGTCACTCAGGTATAAAGAGAAGGCCAGACCCAGTGAAGCCTCCTTCTCTTCTGCAGGACCATCTGCAGGAAGCTCTCCTCAGCCAACCACAGACAAAACACAGGTAAAACAAACACACACTGCTGTTCCTTCAAAGGACAGGATGACAGAATACGTGTTTTTTGTTCTTTCAGATATTTTTCAGTCCAGAAACTGACAGCGGCTTTGGCAGCTTTGACCTGAGCCGACCAAACACAGGACTGTCCCAAACATCTCCTAGTGCTTTGAGGTAAATGCCAAAATACAGTCTCTCACACACACACACACACACACACACACACACACACACACACACACACACACACACACACACACACACACACACACACACACACACACACACACACACACACACATACACGCACACACGCACGCAAGCATGCACGCACGTTGGTATTGGTGCTTTACGGGGATTCTCCACAGGCATAATGTATTTAAAACTGTAAAAAGCACTTATTATATAGCCCTTATTAAAAGCACTAAACCTAACCCTCACAGGAAACCTGTGGCAAACTTTGAATGTCAAAGTATGATTGAGTATATATCGTTAAGTATTATTTTTAAGCATTTTGAATTACAAGGACATTCGACAGGTCCTCATAAACCACCTCAACTCTACACAGTTGTACAGAGCACCTAATAAATTGTATATTTATAACAAATCTGTACATACAATTCAACATCCAGAGCTTTTGACTGATTGCATCTCTGTTTAATGTTTGTTGTCTTTTTCATATATATTTCGTGTTGTCACTGTTCACTTTATGTACACTGGAAGCTTCTGTAGCCAAAGCAAATTCCTTGTGTGTGTAAGCACACTTGGCAATAAAACTGATTCTGATTCTGATTCAATGTTGTAAAACCTAGGTCATACCCATGCCATTATACAAATTTTGGTCCTTGTAAACCACCAAAACTATTACACACACGCACACACACAAATTTGATTTGATTTCTGTTTGTCAACTCTAACAAGTCTGACCATATTCTGTGTCATCAGAGACGTATTTTTGTTACTGAACTTCCTGCCACTTGGTATTTTCTTAGTTTGACCTTTCTATATGAACTCTAATGATGGTTGTGTATGAAAATCTCTGTAGATCAGCAGTTTCTGAAATACTCAGATCAACATCCAAGTCCCCCTTTTCCCCCTTTCTGATGCTCAGTTTAAAATTCCTGAATGTATTGAGCTGCTGCAGTGTGATTGTCTTATTCGATATCTGCAGTAACAAGCTGTTATGTACCTAATAAAGTGGCCAGTGAATGTATTTAAAAGGGTAGTAAATGAGTGTATTTAATATTGGTCGCACTTTATGTTAAGTGGCCTTAACTAATATGTACTTACACTGAAATTAACAATTTGTTACAATGTGTACTTACTGTGAAAATACATGTTTTTACATTCTACTTATGATTGATTAAATACATGCATGTAATTACATCTGTAATTATTAATTTCTGTAATTACATATTGCAATCAATTAGACTGTTGAACCATTCATTACACCGTAACCTACCCATACCACCAAATTTGTCCCTAATTTTACCCGTATCCCACCTCAAGAGCACCAGAAGGGTTCGGCAATACATTATGAAAACAGTAAGTGCATTGTATTTATTTTTTGATGCAAGTACATAGTAGTTAAGGCCGCTTAATATAAAATGGGACAGGAATATTTACTTTCCAGACTGTAAACTATGCTCTATTGCATAGATGAACTGAAAATATGTAACATTTTACCTAATGTTCTCCTTAGTTCTGTGCTCTCTGATGATGTCGTCATCATGGCAAGTGTGAGCGGTTCAGACAGTGAAGCCTCACACTCCAACGCACAAACAACAATATCAATGGCACCACGATCTGCGCAGCCCACAGTGAATCACCTGGAATATAAACAGCAGGATACACAAGCAATGGAAGCAAAAAGCATTATTCAGAATGGTCATGTTAGAGCTTCAAAAAAGGATCTCACATCAGTAGCGCTTAACCAGGTGACTGAAGGAACAAATGCAGACAATGGGCTGAGAAAGGAGACCCACTCACCATCACACTGTTCATGTCACAAGTAAGTGTAAAAGTAAGTTGTTATTTATTGTTACCTGTGAGTTAGAAATTAGACTGAACGTCATGTTTCCATTGTTGTGCTTTTCACAGCAGTGAGGTAATTCTGTCACTGCAGTATGAGGTATCTCGCCTCAAGAGGGCGCTAGAGGAGAGCCTTGGTCATCTGAGCAAGAGGACTGATTATCCCAGCAGCAGGTGTCATTTGGAGAGGAAGCACAGGGGACAAAACCGAGGACATAACAGAGCCACCTCTAGCAGGTACTCTGAGTTAAAGAACAGGTCTATAAGTGTCCAAGAAAACTAGATTTTTAGGGATATTCACCCAGAAATGAAAATGTACTCACCCTCAAGTGGTTTCAAACATTTAAGAGTTTCATTTTACTGTTGAACACAAAAGTAAAACGTTAGAAACCGGTAACCATTAGCATCCATAGCAGGAAAAACAAATACTATGAAAGTCAATGGTTACTACTTTCCAACATTTTTCAAAATAACTTTCTTTGTGTTGAACAAAAAAAAAAGAGATTTTTTTCTTAAACATTTTAGTAAAAATATATATTTTTTAATTGTAGGGTGAAGTTACAATAGTCAGAAAAAAATCTGTTGTTTATTGTCAAAGGCATTGAAGCACCATTCATACTAAAGTCGGTTTCAAACTGAGCAGTTATCTATCTGTCAGTGTGGAGAATTTGTATGGCCAACTTGAAAATGAGCCAAATCTGTGTGTGGGTTTTGTACTTGTAACTTGTAAGCCCACATGGAATCTGCACACAGAAATCTGCTGATTTTTAGCCCATCATCAAGTCTATTTATTCACTTATGTAAATGTGTGTAAATACATATTCATTCAGTTTTTTTCAAGTAAATTAATTTCAGTTAATTTCAGTAATTTTATTGACTAATATACAAATGTTAATATGATGTGTTGTGTTGATTTGTTTGCGAAACGAATGTGCTTTCTCACTAAATCATCAGACGTGTAAAAGACTCAAACCTTCAGAAGACTGAGGACTGGATCTCTTCTGACAAAGAGCTCAGCAAGACTAAAGGTGACAGCGTCCTTTCATTACCAATAAACATTACAGCTGTAGTTAAATATAAAGCAATTGTCCTGGGCAGAGATTAATTGCATCCTAAATAAAGGTTTGTATTTATGTAATATGTGTGTGTACTATGTATATTTATTTGTTATGTATATGTAAATACACATATGCATGCATATATATATATATATATATATTTTCTATATAAGTATATATGCATATGATACAAATTATATATACATTTGAATATCTTTGAAAGTATTTTGTTTTGTATAGTTTTGTCATAAAGTATAAGTGTGTATTATATACAGTGCTCAGCAGATATAAGTACACCCCTCACAAATCGATCTTTTAAATTAATATTTATAATAGGAAGCTATACAATATTATATTTGTGCATATACATTAGATTAGTCAGTACTGAAGCCAAATCTGGAGCTAATCTAACAAAATAACTTACAATAACGGTCCAAAGGCTAGTACACCCAAATTTATATGTTATAGAAAAATATTAAATACAAATTTAAAAAAAGAGGGAAAATCAAGAGAAGCAAAACAATTGAAAAATGTAGTTAATTTAGTAGGTTATAATAATTTCTGCAATATTTTGCTTGAATTTAATTGTATTATCTTTCAATTTCTAAATATGTTTGGTGACTAAAATATTATTTTAATAAATATATCTGTTTAATAAATCTGTTTTGTTTAAATGCACTAAAATGCATTGCTTATACATATTGATATTGAATGATCCATTTTAAAAAAATAAATATTTAAAATAATTATTAAAACAATATTTTAGTCATCGAACATCTTTAGAAATGCAAAGATAATACATTTTAATTCACGCAAAATATTGCAAAAAAAAAAAGTTTATAAATAATATAATCATATTTTATTTAATAATTTTCCCCAACATATAAATTTGATTTAAAATTGAGATAAATATAGATTTGGCTTCAGTACTGACTAAACTAATGTATATGCACAATTTAAATGAGAGATTTGTAGGGGGTGTAATCATATATGCTGGCTACAATTTATGATTGTTTCATTTTTTTTATTGTCAGTCTCAAATGGCGAAGATTCAGATCACACTATGAGTTTCCAGAGAGCCTTCAGTTCATCTAATGGACAAATGCATGACTCCAGAGCTGCACCAAGGGGTATAACTATACTTTTTAGCTAAACAGTATATTTGCAGGAAGATAAAAGTATTCAAATATTCTTCTCTTGACGTTAACAGCCTCGATGGAGCGGTTTCCTTTGGAAGTGTCACAGTTCAGTCAGTCCGGTAGCCATCGACGTGCCAGCGTTGGACCAACAATCCACAGCATTAAAACAGAGCCTGCCAACAACAGTGCCAGCTACAGACCTGCAAGTAAGAAATAGCCAGAGATTAAGAAAATTATGAATTGTTGTTAAAATACCCAATTGTGGGCCTCACGGTGGCGCAGTGGGTAGCACATTCGCCTCCCAGCAAGAAGGTTGCTGGTTCGAGCCTCGGCTAGGTCAGTTGGCGTTTCTGTGTGGAATTGGCATGTTCTCGCCGTGTTGGCGTGGGTTTTCTCCGGGTGCTCCGGTTTACCCCACAAGTCCAAAGATATGCAGTATAGGTGAATTGGGTAAGCTAAATTGTCCGTAGTGTATGTGTGTGAATGAGTGTGTGTGGATGTTTCCCAGTGATGGGTTGCAGCTGGAAGGGCATCCGCTGCGTAAAACATATGCTGGATAAGTTGGCGGTTCATTCCGCTGTGGTGACCCCAGATTAATGAATGAATGAATACCCAATTGTTAAAAAGAGACTACATACAGATTTCTATTTCAAATATGATTTTTTTTAGCTATTTATTAATCAAAAATTTGTTTAAAAAATAACAGTTTCATAAAAATATTATGCAGCACAACTATTTTTAACACTGATAATAATATATGTTTCTTTTGTAGCAAATCAGCAAATTAAAATGATTTAGCAAGGATGATACCAAAGACACTGAAAATTAAGCTTTGCATTAGAGGATTATATTGTAAAACATATCAGAAATACACCAATATGCGTATTCAGACTGATATCTGCTAGTACCAATAAGTTGGTGGTTCTGCCTTTTATTAACCTTATTATAAAATAATGGTAATAAATCACGTTATATGTAAAGAAATACAAATAAAAACGTTTTAACTAATGTATTAACTAACCTCATTCATAAAACTCAAAAATGCCTTTTTAACACATTAACTAAATACTGAATATTATATTGAGAATTCTATTTGAACTGTTTGAATAAAATTGATTCTTTTAAATGCCACTAATGTTTATCAATACTAATGTCTTACTGTGGTGGACATCCATGTTAACAAGCAGGGCTTTTTGTGTTTCAGTGGGAAACCTGGGAAATAACTTCTTAAACAGCACAAAACTTGCATCTTCTCTCCCTGCCCATCCTTCCCATAAGCCTCTGCTGCAGGTCAACTATGGCCTCTCCTATAGTCTACCTGCTGGGTAAGAATTCAATCAAATAAAAGACTAACTATTAAATATGCACCCAACATCACAAGTAATTTCCAAAGCACAAATGCAGTTAGATCAGTCAAGGTTTAACAGAACATAACCATAGGCTTAAGGCCCGTTCACATCAAGCACAATAATTAACAATATAACGATAAATTTATTTCGCATACTCACTGACAATGACGAACGATAAAAATTTGTTTATTTTGAGTTTATGCATTACTCCCTAGTGCAGGGGTGTCAAACGTACGGCCCGTGGGCCAGATCAGGCCCGCAAATGGGTTTAATCCGGCCCGCGAGATGATTCTGTAAAGTATAAAAATGAGCTGCAATTTTTCAATAAAAGAAACTGCTGTTCCAATTGTGTCCACTGAATGGCGCAATAGCAAAATTTCATCCAGTCCAAAAGCCTGAATCAGCATAAGTTTGACAGCCGTCTCAGACAGAATGACCACATCTATGCCCTGCCATAACACACTGAGGTGTTCTCACAAGGAAACGTCACTATTTTACGCTTTGTCAGTTTAGTGGCTAATTCAGTCATATGAAAATGTACGATATAAAAAAGGAGGCGTGGCACCCAACCACACCCCTAAACCCAACCATCATTGGTGGATAAGCAAATCTTACTAAATTGTACGAATGAGATTGTACGAATTCATATCAATTAACCACTAATCAAAAAGTTACAGATTGCCGTGAGATCGTGTTGTCCTCAGGCTCCAGCTTTATGATTTATGTTGATCGTATTAAAACAAAGAAAACAATCTGAAGTTGTTGTTTTTAAGTTATATATATGATGATTTTACCGGTCCGGCCCACTTGGTAATAGATTTTCCTCCATGTGGCCCCTGAGCTAAAATGAGTTTGACATCCCTGCCCTAGCGCATCTGTTAAAGTGGCAAACAAAATCAAAACTTACTCTGCTTATTTTTATAATTTCAATTTGCCTGCTTAGCTTGCATAACTTCAATGCACATCTTTATAGGGTAATACTTTAGTTTAAGACTAACGAAAACTCAGTCTAACAAGTAGGAAACAAAAAATGCTCTTCAGCAAGCAGTCTTCTCAGTCTAACAAAAAACCTAAACCAAGTAAATAAAATGAGAAAAGGGCAAAAGAAAATATTTGCAGACTTGTCTCTGGAAATGTTTAAAGGGAATGACTGATAGCTCCCAAGAACAAAAATTAGACTGGCTGGTAAATCAGAGGCAGGTTGGAGGGGAAACCAAAAAACAGTCAGAACCAGGCCAGTGTTAAGGATGTCATAATTTCAGGCGGCGCAAGGTCAAAGACCTGGCAGGCCAAGCCAGGGACTAGACAGACAGGCAGGATAGGTAGGGAGAGAGTTAGGAATGGCTGACGCGAAACTTATGTATCGACACAGTTTCGAGATCCTGAAGCCCAAGTGTTTCGAAAAGCATGAAACACCCAGGTCACGTGACTAAAGCATCGGTCATTTCAGAAGCGTTTCGAAACCTAACGAAGTTTACATTTGATTGACCAGGTTGAAAAAAAAACTCCTAGTGGACCTGTGCTGTAAATGTCCTGAGTTCGAATCCCGACTTGTACAAATACTCATAAATTGTGACTTGATGTATTTTAATAATGTTAATTTTTTTATGACCAAAACAAGACATATTTATTCACAAAGTGTTCATTCAGATGTCAGACCAATGTTAAAACAAAACATGTTGCAACAACAGAGCGTATAAAAACGTCTATACGTCTATAGCTGCATCATCCTGGATTCGAACCCATTATCTCTGCATGCTAGTCGGGAACTCTCACCACTTCACTAAATCACTTGAAACCCTCTACAATGTGGGGTATAATTCCTGAATTTGCATAACTGTTTCTTTGCTGAAGCTGTTCCAGAGCAATACATAAAAAATTATTACTAGGTGTCACTGTAGAGACGGGTTTCGAAACATTTCGAAGCTTTGACACATTTGCTTCGACTGTTAAAGTGTTTCATGAAGCCTTGCTCTGCCCACCACTGCCTGGAGTCAAACAGAAAAAAACAATCAGATCACCAAAACTGGATGTAGCAGGGTCAGAAGCAAAACAACAATCTGGCACAGAACAGCACAAACAAGGGGAATAAGAAGGGGAGCTAATGAAGAGGAAAGGAGAACGAGGGGAAACCATCAGGAGCACAAACAAAGGAACATGTGGCTAATACAAACAAACAAAACATATAGAACCAGCCAATCAGCCTGGAGTCCTGACATTATTGTTATCATTATAGTTATCGTTCTTTGTGTGAACGGGCCTTTGATTACTTTGATTATGTATTGTTATTTATTGAAAATTGCTTTTGTGTTGTTTTTCCAGATTCAAATTGCAAGATCAATCATCTGATCCAGTGTCCAGTAGGAGGCGCTCTATTGAGTCGGACTCAGCTCTGCTTCCCAGTAATGTTTTCTTTCAGCGAACATCACCGCGCACCAGTGCAAGACGACACCGCACCAGCAGAGTCAGTGTAGACCGTCCCACAGCTAACATTCACACAACAGAACCACAGGACAGGATTATTCTCATGCTAAAAGCTGGATCTAAACCTGCATCCATTTGTGTTTCATGTTTCTAGGAAGAATCAATACACAAGACGTTGGACAAGGCCTTACAGGCAGCGTTTCTGATGAAGCAGACCACAGACAGGATGGCGGACGCTCTTTCGGCTGATCTGGCCAAAGCTCAGCTCCAGAGGAAGTTACATGGCCTACATCCTCTCAACAGCAGAGCGGACACTTAACACTTAAGGGCAATTCATGCTCTATAGAATAGACAAGTACACAATTTTACACAAAAATGGAGTATACATTCTGTCATCTGCTTTTTAGGTGTGTTTAATGGACCCTTTTCACATTTCTAGGATTCTCAGTTGCAGAAGTCGTCATAGTTGTGTAAACTTAGAGCTCAGTGAATGGGAGAGTACACCTAAATAATTTTTTTTATAATCCTATTTGCTGAAATAAAAATAAAAACTCCACAATGGTGTTATCAAGACTTTCAGAAAAAGGAAACAAATTGTGTGAGACTGATAACTGTAGCCAGAAGAGAGAATGATGTCAAATTTACCGTCCTGCCCCATAGACGCTGCATTAGAAACACCTAATTTCGCAATTTGTAATTTGATGCCAAGATGATATAATACATACATAAATACATATAAATATACATACATTTTTTTAAAATCTAAATATTAAAAAAGGATTTAAGCTGCTGATGACTGTTAAATGCATCATAACAGTCTTGTGAAAAGGGTCCAGTACACAATTTTCAACAAAGATGCAGTAAAAAATGCAGTCGTCTGCTTTTAAATGTGTTTAATAGTGGTTGGGGGTTTTGCACTAGAAAAAAACAAAACAAACAAAAAAAGCTGGACTTATAGATTGAATTTTTGTAATAATGACCAACAGGGGACCGAATAGGAGCTCCTAATACACAGTAAAAGGCGATTAGTTGCCTTTACTTAAAAAAAAGAGAGTAAACTCGTTGCATAGTAAACTATGTGTGTGATTATATAATATATAGAGTATAAGTATAATTTAAAAGATATAAAAGTTAAATCAATGGGTTTACTGACTTAAAAAAACAACAACTTGTTGCTTTTAAGGCAACAGGTTTACTCACATTTTTAAAGTACAAATGAAATTAAAACTATCCATATGATTTTGTCAGCTCACATTGCTGGTTTTGTGGTGAACAATTCATCTGTGCATGTCATTAAGAAAAAAAAACAATTGTTTGCCCTTGTAATCTTTAATTGGATATGCACTTCTTGTTTTTTTTTCTTCAGTTAAATTGTCTGATTACCTTTGTTTGAGGTATTGGGCGTGGCCAACATACTTAACCACACCCCTACAACTGTCAGTTTTGACAACAACCAGAAATGGTGAGGAGGTGTCTGCTAGGTTGTAGTCTCTTCTAAAACCCTTTTCCCCATCTTTCAGAATGAAATGCCTACTTTACTACATCCAATCAGCTCACAGTAGAAAAAACAAGCCACGCCCACTGTTTTCTCATTTAATATTCTGTTTCTCTAGGAACTGCATGACAATACAAAAAAAAAAACAGTTTCAGCTTCTGGTTCTAGCGGACTTTAAAGTAAAGTAACTAATCGCTTTTTACATCGTATAACCAATACAACCCAATACTTATAATGTAGATTGTTATGGAACTATTTACTGTTTTCATGTAATGTCTCACTGCTGTAGGAACAGTTGTGTGGATGCACCAGTCATGTGACTGA
>CAIGQW010056815.1:792813-804142 GCA_903798125.1 Danio choprae
ATCTATCTATCTATCTATCTATCTATCTATCTATCTATCTATCTATCATATCTGACTTCTGTATTCCCCTTGTTCCACTATAAACTGCAATATCTTGTGATAGGTTCTTTAAATTTATTTTACTGATAATAAACTAAACTAATCATCAGCAGAAATATATTACATACAATTTGCATAAATGTAATAATAATTTTCATTATTGTTTTTTAATATTATTATTATCATGGTTTGTATTACATCATATCAGCACCTGAGGTTCCTCTCATAGAGAAGGCTTACTCCAAACACAGGGACAGCATCACGGTGGAGTTTGGTACAGTTTCGGGTGCCACTGGCTACATCATCCGGGCAGAGAATGATGATGGGTTCTTCTCTGAAACTCCAGTGGTAAAATCCCCTGAGACAGTGGTCGGTCTTGACCCTTACACCCAATACACCCTCAGTGTGATGTCCATCAACATGGGGGGAAGGAGTCAGCCATCCCTACCTGTGGATGCTAAAACAGGTAAAGTGACATCAGACTTTAACTTAACAAACAATCGTCCTGACTTCAAGTGCCTTTCAATTAATATACTGCCTACTTTTGTACGCAAAAAGGATGTACTCTAGAATCCTTGCCACAAAACACCTTGAACTATCAAATCTTAAATGATTTAGGCATGATTTCTAAAAAAGTATTAACTGATTTAGTAGACATGTATAATTAGTAGAAACTAGTTTGTTATACAACAAATACAATTAAACCATCTTAAAGTGGTTTATTTATTTTCCACATCAGGGGAAAATAAAATATTTCTAGTTTGAAAAGTTGATTCAATACATAGTGGTGTAAAAATGTTTCCCCCCCTTAATGATTTCTTCTTTTTTTGCATGTTTGTCACACTTTAATGTTTCAGATTATCAAACAAATTTAAATATTAGGTCAAAGATATTAAAGTTTATACACTTCAGTTCAATTTCTCTAGCCAAACCCAGGCCTGATTACTACCACACCCGTTTGCAATACAGAAATTACTTAAATAGGACCTCCCTGACAAAGTGAAGAAGACCAAAAGATCCTCAAAAGCCTAGACATCATGCCAAAATCCAAAGAAATTCAAAAACAAATGAGAAAGAAAATAATTGAGATCTACCAGTCTGGAAATGTTATAAAGCCATTTCTAAAGCTTCAAGACTGCAGTGAACCACATGATCTACAAATGGCAAAAAGATGAAACAGCGAAAAACCTCCCCAGGAGTGGCTGGAGGACCAAAATTACCCCAAGAGCGCAGCAACAACTCAACCAAGAGGTCACAACAACATCCAAAGAACAGCTGGCCTCACTTGCCTCAGTTAAGATGAGTGTTCATGACTCCACCATAAGAAACAGACAGGGCAAAAATGGTTTGCATGGCAGAGTTCCAAAACGAAGACTACTGCTGAGCAAAAAGAACATAAAGGCTTGTCTCAGATTTGCAAGAAAACATCTTGATGATCCCCAAGACTTTTGAGAAAAGACTCTGTGGACTAATGAGACAAAAGTTTAACTTTTTGGAAGGCGTGTCTCATTATGTGTGGCGAAAAAGTAATATCACATTTCAGAAAAAGAACACCAGACCAACAGTAAAATGTGGTGGATGCAGTGTGATGGTCTGGGGCTGTTTTGCTACTTCTAGACCTGGAAGACTTGCTGTGATAAATGAAACCATAAATTCTGCTGTGTACCAAAATATCCATCTTTTAGTGACCTCAAGCTGAAGCAAAGTTGGGTTTTGCAGCAGGACAGTGATTCAAAGCAAGAATGGCTGAAGAAAAACAAAATGAAGACTTTGTAGTGGCCTAGTCAAAGTCCTGACCTGAATCCAATGGAGATGTTGTGGCATGACCTTAAAAAGTTGGTTTGTGCTCAAAAACCCTCCAATGTGGCTAAATAACTTACACCACTTCACTTCGTGTGACCATAAGCACATCTACCCCCCATCTCTTCTCCAATAACCCCCGGTCTTCACTTAGCGCGATTATAAGCACATCCCCTACCCCACCACCTCCACCAAACATTAAAATGTGACAAACAATCAGTAAGTAAGTAAGAAATCAGTAAGGGTCAAACACTTTTTCACACCACTATATATTGTTCAATGCTGAGCTGCAGCTATTGCAAGTCAAAACAATAGTTTACAACCACACTTAATATGGGTAATATAAAATACATTGTCCTCAAATATATGGCATATTAAGTGGAAATAAAAAAGCCTGCTTTGTGATCTTTCAACCAAAACAGACATTTTTCTTCTTATGAATCTCATAAGAGACACATAGAATGGAAAGATACTGGAGCTCTTCTTTCTGTTTGGTGGACAATAAGTTGGTATTTAAAACCTGCAACAATAACGCAGCATTGTTTAGTCCGGCTATTGTGCAGAACTTGTATCTCTGGCTGCACAGGCTGTTGATGGTAACCACATCTTCAGGTAGACTTTACACCTAATACTGAATGAAAAGATAAACCATGAGAACTAGGCTGTCGCTTCTCCCCAAGGAAAGGCTTGAAATAACATAAGAGGAACGGATTTCATTTGGATAACAACAAAACTTTCCGTTTATCTCATTTCACCCTACAGATATGCTGTTGGTTATTTCCATGTCAAGATCTGTCCAGTGCATACTTAATATCATTTTAATTATGTAATAAACTTTGTCTAAAGATGAGCATTGGTGTAGCACAGTAAATGTACTTGTACTAATTGTTCATAATTTAGTATAGTAATTGAGGCAGTTTTTTTCTTTCCAATTGTAATAATCAAAACCCACCACTAGGTAAATGTTTCAGTAGTTTCATTCCTTCTTTCTATTTGTTAAAGGGGGACGTTTTTTAAATCACTTTTATAGGGGGTTTAAATACAATTATGTGGCAACAGTGTGTGAATATAGCCGGCTTTTAATGGTAACAATTCATTAATTATATTTTCTATAATCATACTTGATAAAAAAAAGTCTGCAGAAACACTTTGATTGACATTCTCCCTTTGTACATGTCATCAGAGGGAAAGTCCCTCCCATTAGTGACGATCTCTCCCTCATTAGCATAAACAGTCCTAAGTGAGAAGCAGCCATCAACCATTAAAGTTTTCACCTGCTGAATATAATGTCAGTGACAAAGAGGATTATAAATGTGGAGTTTAGAATCCACGAATGAACACCATTTGGGTCAAATGAGTCTTCAAACACTACCTTCTTCTGAATTGTTTTCACATTTAAATTTTTTCACACAGATAACATTAGTCCTGTTTTAAATCTGCCGCTATGCTGATGCACAGGCGTTTGTAGCTCCGCCCTCTTTTGAAAAGAGCACAATCTCATTTGAATTTAAAGCGACAGTCACCAAAGTGGGACCAAAGCCTAAAAGAGGCTGATTCAAAGAGTTATAAAACATTTAGTTATTTTGCATTTAGTTAAAAGGGGAAAAATAGGTACCCTTTAAAGGGATAGTTCACCCTAAAATAAAAATGTCCTCATCATTTACTCACACTCTAAGAATTTCTTTCTTCTGTTAATCACAAAACAAGATTTTTGTGAAGAATGCTGGGAACCAGTCGCCATTGACATACAGTACTATGAGAAAAAACCTCTATGGAACTCAATGGCTGCAGCTTTCAAAATTTTTCAATATGTATCTTCTTTTGTGTTCAGAAGAAACTCTAAGGGATAGTAAAATGATGACGGAATTTTCATGTTTGGGTGAACTATACCTTTAGTACCTTTACCTCTCTCTGCAGTGGTGGTGGCCCCAGATCTGCGTTCCAGTTCGCCCAGCTGTGATTCCATCATGATTACCTGGGATCCAGTGAACAATGCTGTGTTATACACCCTAGTCATGATCATGGAGGGTTCAGACACGCGGGTCAAACTCAACACTTCTGGGACCAACATGACCTATAGTGGCCTTCAGCCAGGCACCACTTACTGCATCAAGGGCAATGCCTGGGATCCAGAGGGTAACCAAGGAGATGACATCACCGTCTGCCAAATCACACGTAAGCAATCATTCATGAAGTGAATCTACTAGTAAGCCAGTTGTATAATGTAAACATACATTTGACCACCCCTATTGGCCTTGTTCTTTACATACCATTGGAATCTTTTTTGCTCTTTGTTCATTCCGCTGTGGCAACCGCTGATAAATAAAAGACTAAGCCCAAAGAAAATGAATGAATAAATGAATATTATACTTTTTATGTGTAGTCAAGAACAGACTTGTTTGTAGAGCAAGTAGCTGACCGTGTTCTGTCGTTTACTATTCCTAGTCATTTCTCAACACAACAGAATCTGAAGTTCTAAAACAATGGCAAAAACAAGCTCACTTCCGCATTGAAGAATAAAGTCAATAACTTGTTGCTATTGTGAATGCATAATTGTGCCAAGCAGTCTATGCAAGAAAATATTAATTAAGAAAATAAATTCATTCAGCAGTTGGAATCTGGCAGATCTAGAGCACCAATAGGTTATTGTAGTCAGAGGACACTCAATATTCCTCAAAAGACTGAACAATTAAATAAGTTGGATTAATAAATTAGTAAATTTGTAATTGAATTAAATATATACATTTGGTTTACTGAAGCATGTACTGCACAAACTAACATCACAGAAAAAGTTGACCTTCACCAATCATCAATGCATAATTCAAATAGCGCATATAACGTGATATAGTGCATGTCTTTGGACTGTGGGGGAAACTGGAGCACACGGAGGAAGCCAACGCCAACACAGGGAGAACATGCAAACTCCACAAATTTTCAAAATTTTTCAAATCTTAAATTCACGTCTCTCTCTCTCTCTCTCTCTCTCTCTCTCTCTCTCTCTCTCTGTCTGTCCCATACACCACAGGTCCTCCAGTCCCAGGAGATGTGCAGGTTCAGTTGACGCCGGGTCGCTCTATCGATCTGGCTGTGTATTGGCAGTCGGTGCGTGGTGCTGATGGCTACATCGCTGTAAGCTCAACGGGCCAGAACTGCAGCTCCAACGCAGAGGTTTACTGCATTATCAGTCCTCTCAGCTGCAGCCAGAACCACTCCATCACTGTCGTAGCGCAGAACGCAGCTGGATACAGTGACCCTTCACAACCACAAGACCTTCTGACCTGTAAATACTGAACACACACATATTCATAATCATATATACAAATTAATTAACACTAGAACTACCAATGCAGACTTTTTGACGGTTTTTAAATTTTGCAATGTTATAATTCTGTTTACATAAAATCCATATAACTGTAGCACCTTTACATGTGTTTCTTATTCTAACATAGTTTTTTTATGACAAAGCACTGAAGAGCTCTGAGTATTTCTGCAGTTCAGCCAAAATTATTAGCCCTCGTGCACTCAAAAAAATCATATTTGCTGTTTGTTCAAACTTCTTTTTTAAAATCAGCTGAAACAACACAATTCTTGAGGGTTGTTTTGGGGACAATTCAATTGTCTTATGTTCAATCCACTTAAATTTTTTAATTAATTACGTTAACTTAATTCCTTCATGGTTGCGTGGAACCCTTTATTTATTACAGTGTGTGAAATTGTAATTCTTTTTCAAAATTAAAAAAAGTGATGTTTAACAAGGCAAGGAGATTTATTTTTCTTTTTTCTTTTATTTTGGTTGGGACAAAGGCAGTTTTTACATTATAAAAAATGTTTTTAAGTTCAATATTATTAGCCCCCTTACAAAATTATAGTATTCGATTGGCTACAAAACCACTTTTATCCAATGATTTGCTTAATTAAACTAACTTGCTTATAGTTAACCTAATCAACCTAGTTAAGTTAAATTGCCCTTTAGGCTGAATACTAGTATCTTGCAAAAAAAAATCATGGCAAAGACAATAAAAAAAATAGTTATTAAAAATATTATGTTTAAAAAAAACTATGTAGCAAAAATATGTTAAACAGCACCTGGCAAATATTTGAAAAAGAATTAAAATATCACAGGAAGGCTATTAATTTTGTCTTCAACTGTCAGTCCAATGGCCTTATTATAAAAGGCATATTTCAGCATATGGTTCTTTTGTTTCATACATGTCAATACAGGTTTTACTATGCATTGAAATGCATATTTCATTGGGCATGTTTTTATTAGTTATTATATTTAATATATGATTAGTCATAGTTAGGGCCAGACAGAATCTGCGGACATTTTATGCTATTTCTGCGGATTTATGCGGAATTATTTTGGGAGTATCATAACTAAAAACTCAATATATGAAATAAAAAATTATTTAATTTATTTAATGTTTACAATGCAAATCCATCTAGATCCACTTATTTGGTAAACAAAGCAAGTCTCTTATATAGTAGATCTACTAAAAGACAGAAAATATTACTTTACAAACTGTATTGTAAATAAATCAAATGAACACTTTCATATTATTCAATTCAATTCAAGTTTATTTATATAGCGCTTTTTACAATGTAGATTGTGTCAAAGCAGCTTAACAAGTTCTAGTAAAGTCCAGATTTCAGAGTTTAGTTCAGTTCAGTGTGGTTTAAGTTTCACTGCTGAAAGTTCAAACACTGAAGAGCAAATCCACCGAAGCACAGCTCCACAAGTCCCGATCCGAGCAGGCCAGTGGCAACAGTGGCGAGGAAAAAGCTTCACCAATTGACGAAGTGAAGGAAAAAAAGCCTCGAGAGAAACCAGGCTATGTTAGGCACGGTCATTTTCCTCTGGCCAATAATAGTCAATATTATTACTGAAATTAATTTTAAAAACTGAATAAATATACATTTTCACACATTTACACAAGTAAATAAATAGACTCAATGATGGGCTAAAGATCTGCGGAAATCTGCTGATTTCTGTATTAAAACAGATCAGTTTATTCATAGATTTTTCTGTGACAGCACAGGATTGTTTCCAAAAACTCAAGAGCATTGTAAAGTCCAAAAATCAAATCTAGACTATTGTCAAATTTAATACATTGTTATCAAGAACGTATTCTTATAATGCATTTGTTGGCATTTAGAATTGTAAAAACTGGACATTTTATTCACCCTCAAGTGGTTCTAAACCATTATGAGTTTCTTCTGTTGAACACAATAGAAGATACTTTGAAGATAGCTGAAAACATGTAACCACTGACTACCATAGTAGGAAAAACAAATACTATGGAAGTCAATGGTTACAGCTTTCTTCAAAATATTGTCTTTTGTGCTTAACAGAAGAAAGAAACTCAAAGGTTTTAAACTAGTAGTGGATAAAGTAAATCATGATGGAATTACATTTTTTGGTGAACTGTCCCTTTAATAGAGATGTCATTTGGATGTCATTTTCTTTGAATTGTTTTCAGTCCCGTGTCCTCCTGATGTGGTGTGGATCCAGGAGGTGACCCCAGGGAACTGCTCCGTCATGTGGTCGGAGATTCCATGGGTGGATTATTGTATCGCCTATGTGAAAAGAGATGATGGTTTAGAGGAAAACTGCAACACCACCGGCAGGTCCTGTCACTTCCAGTGCAAGTGCGGATACACTTACCTCTCCACTGTATTCGCTTACAACCCGGCTGGATCCAGTCCACCAGGACAAATAGTCAACTATACTACAAGTTTGTACTACACACACAGATTTGCATTCATTTATTAAGCAGTTTAATTAAAAAATATCAAAAAATTCTTTAAAAGTTTGAAGCTGAAAATGTAGCTCTGCCATCACACGAATCCGTGATATTAAAAAGTATAATAAAACAGAAAGATATTAGAAATTGTAATATTCGTTCATTCATTTTCTTTTCGGCTTAGTCCCTTTATTAATCTGGGGTCGCCACAGTGGAATGAACCACCAATTTATCCAGCATATGTTTTACGCAGCGGATGCCCTTCCAGCCACAACCCATCACTGGGAAACATCCACACACACTCAATCACACACATACACTACGGACAATTTAGCTTACCCAATTCACCTGCACCGCATGTCTTAGCACTGTGGGGGAAACCGGATCACCCGGAGGAAACCCACGCCAACACATAACTAAGAAACGCAACTAGTTACTTTTATGGGGAGTAACTCAATCTTGTAATGCATAAATATTTAACTTTAATTAAAAAATTTACTTTACAATTTGAATGTTTTTTTTTTAAGTCCATCTAATTTCTCTCTCTCTCTCTCTGTCCTCAGTCCCATGCTGTCCGGAAGATGTGTCCGTGTCCCTGATTTCCACAGAGACGTTGGAGATCTCGTGGTCAGCAGTTCGAGGAGCGGAGTTATACGAGACCATAGCTGCTGATGGAAGTGAACAGATCCACTGTAATGACACAGCTCCAGTGTGTGCGCTATCAGATCTCACCTGCGACAGCATGTACAGTGTGGTGGTGCGGCCCTGCAGCGAGATACAGGGATGCAACAACACCTGCACTGCACACACACGCCGGACAGGTACATACAGATGAACATAAATACGTGAACACAGCATACAAAAAACTCCAATGGTGATACCATGATACCATACACATTTAGCATAGCAGTAGCATGGTGTTTTTAAGACATTGCTCAAGCTTATTCAAATGCACCTGATGACGTCGTATTTTTGAATGTTTGTCCAATATTCACAAAAAAAAGTTGATTCGTCAAGCATTTCTCAAATAACATGTAAAGGAATTTGAGGAAGAGCTCGCCAAAGTAGACGTGAAAATATATTTCCATAGTGCTATTTTGACCAAATGGTGTGTGTGTTATGGCCATAGACTGGAACAAGAACAGTTTTGGCTTGGAGCCACCTAGTGGTCAGGATGTATGACAAATTTAGATTACTCTAGTCTAGATAAACTTTTTAGATTCAAAGCAGCATACAGGGTCAAACAACATCAAATGCTCACTTATTGGCCATTTTTGAGTAAAATGTACAAAAACAATACAGTATGTTTACTTATTTACATATGCCTATACCTACACACTCTTTTATATCATTATTTATCTTTCAGTTATTTATATTATTATTTATATTAACAATAATAGTTATTGTTATTGTGTTTACTGGTTTAATTATAATAAAAACATGTATTATAATTATTGTTTGTTGGTGTATTTATATGATATTCAAAGTACTTATAAAAATACAATGTTATAATAACTATGATGATGATTAATGTTTATAACAACAATAGTGATATTTAAATGAATACATGAAAAACTAAATTCAAAATAAAAAAGACACATTTTTAAAACAATACTAATAAATGTAAAAAAAGCAAAACGTAACAAAAACTACGACAGAATATGCTAATTTGTGCTTAGAAAATGCCACATCAATTTCAGTGCCATGTTTTCTTATGATAAAATATATATAATACATATGATTAAATCTATAAAAAATTACCAAAGTATATGATATGACTATAAGCAGTGATTTATGAGTCTGAATGAACTCTTGCCTGTTCCTCCTCCTCGGGTCAGCTCCCTGTGCTCCTGTGATCCTCAGCGTGACTCAGGTGAACTCCTCCACAGTGCAGGTGTTCTGGACGCCCACAAACACACAGGCAAACTACAGCATCATAGCAGAGGGTCAAACAGACTCGCTGTCCTGCTCATCCGGCGGGACGTCCTGTTACATGAGTGTGACCTGTGGGTCCACGTATGAGGTCAGCGCCTACGCCACTACTGAAGCCGGACAGAGCCTTCCTAGCTACGCCATTCCCCTGGAGACAGGTGCAGTAAAAGACATCTGGAGACTGAAATTACAGTTGAAGACAGTTATTAGGCCTCCTGTAAAAGTTTTGTTTCTCATTCAAATATTTCACAAATGGTCTTTAACAGAGCAAGAGTTTTTTAAACAGTATTTCCTATTACATTTTTTCTTTTGAAGAAAGTCTTATTTACATTTACATATATTTTTTTTCCATTGGTTACAGAACAAACCACTGTTGTCCCATGATGTGCTTGGCTTAGTTAGCATAATTAACCTATTTAAGCATTTAGCTGAATACTAGTATCTTGCAAAATAACTAGTAAAATAGTATGTACTGTCAAAATGGTAAAGATAAAAGAAATGAGTTTTTAGAAAATAGTTATTAAAACTATTATGTTTAAACAGCACTTGGGAAATCTTTGAAAAAATGTAATTAATGAATTAAAATTTCACAGGACATTTAATCATTTTGAAAATAACCACTTGAAGACCACTTTTCTGGCTTTACTAGGTATGGGTTTGAGTAAAATATACATATATACATATATACATATATATATATTCATATAAAAAAAGACAATTGGTCAGAATAGTAAATGCTTTTATTTGGAATTGAAGTTAAGTTAGTTAGGTAAGTGTTATTCCACCAAATATTGACTTTCTAACTTCGTTTGAAATTAAAATATAAACATGTCTGACAACATGGTCAAAATATCCAATATAGTTGCTTGTTTTAGTAAACATCATTTGTATGTTATCCTGTTAATTATTGATGGCATTTCTATAAAATATAAAAATGCTATTTAGAAGCTTTTTGTATAGAACTACAGACATTGAAGACAGAACAATACCACTCTTCACTATATTAACAATATTTGGTGAAATAAGAATGATTGTTTTGTTTTTCTGACCAACTGTCAATGACAATATTTTATTTGACATTTGGAAGATATGACCTTTACGTAATAAAAAATATTAACATTCTCCTCAAACCAGCATCTTAATAAATCCAGAGAACTGAAAAGTTTCTATGGATTTTTTTCCCAAATCTCTATATACTGTGGTTTATCAAAATGTCCAAGTGATATTTAAAAATCCTAACTCTTTCTCTTCACAGGACCGTGTTGTCCAGAAAGTCTGAATGTCGAGCAGGTCACTCAGTCCATGACAAACGTCACCTGGTCACCTGCTACAGGTGCGCGCTCATACATCACCTCTCTGACATCACCCAGAGGACATGCTAAATGCCACACCATGGACACAGACTGCTTGCTGGGCTGCATCACATGTGGCACCAGCTATAATGTGTCCCTGGAGGCCTTCAGCATTACTGGACATAAAACAGAGTGCACATACCAAGGTTTCTCTGCAAGTGAGTCTATTCATTTTCACTTTATGTAAAATATAGATTCAATATATGTAATCATGGACTAATATTAACACCTGTCAAGTACCAAGAGTAAAAACTGGCATTGGAAAATGTATGAAACAGTGTTAATTACCAGGGAGCCGATGACTTTTTAAAAATTCTACCAATGGCTGAATTGGCAAATAAAGTGCAAATGTTATGGTATAAATATGCAATCTGATGCACTACACTCTGATGGATGGATGGATTGGTGGATGGATGGATGGATGGATGGATGGATGGATGGATGGATGGATGGATGGATGGA
>CAIGQW010056815.1:804152-815735 GCA_903798125.1 Danio choprae
GGATGGATGGATGGATGGATGGATGGATGGATGGATGGATGGATGGACAAAACATGCTCCATATTTAAAAAAAACAAAAAACATGTGAAAGCAAAGAAATTATAATTAGTTTAGTAGTATTCTAGTGATATTGTGTATTATTATAAATATTATAGATGATTATATACATATATATTAAAATAAAACAAAATACAAAATGAAAGCAGTCAAGTAAAGGCTTTCCTAGAAAAATAAAAACAATGTTTAGAGGAACAGATATTTTATTGTTAATAATACATTCTTTTTAATAATAGATGTATTAATATTATTATATAAATTACAGTTATTATGAAGTTCTTTGCAGTTATATAGGGATATTTTGTATTTATTTACCTTTATAATTTAATTAATAACAATAAAACACCAAATTATGAATAATAATAATAATAATAATGGTCATTTACTTATTTGTTTTACTTTGTATTGAATCAGCCTGGTGTCCCTATTTGTCTTCTAAATTGTATTTATATGAGAAAAATGATTTCTGAAAATGAATAATAATTGTATTTTAAAAATATATATTATATGATTATAAATTATTACTATTCTAAGTATTATAATTAGAATAGAAAGATCTATGAAAGATAATTATATAATTAATAATAACATTTGTTTTTACAATTAGCATCTTTAAGGAAGCTGCCCAATGCACTTTACTCACAAAAAACAAGTTAAAGTTAAAAATTTAAAAGAGAATATTCATTCATTCATTTTCTTTTCGGCTTAGTCCCTTTATTAATCTGGGGTCGCCACAGCGGAATGGACCGCCAACTTATCCAGCATATGTTTTACGCAGCGGATGCCCTTCCAGCTGCAACCCATCACTGGGAAACATCCACAGACACTCATTCACACACATACACTACAGACAATTTAGCCTACCCAGTTCACCTATACTTTGGACTTGTGGGGGAAACCGAAGCACCCGGAGGAAACCCACACGAACACGGGGAGAACATACAAACTCCACACAGAAATGCCAACTGACCTAGCCGAGGCTCGAACCAGCAACCTTCTTGCTGTGAGGCGATCGTGCTACCCACTGCGCCACTGTGAGGCCCTTAAAAGAGAAAATAATAAAAACAAAAAAATAATATCCTTTAAAATCAAAAAATAAAACAGTCAAGTAAAGGCTTTTCTAAAAATAAAACGTGCAAAGAATTAAACGCTCTGGCAGATATTTAGTTATATTGAAAATGGAACAAATAAAAGTTAATAAATTAAAATTAAATAAACAAATAAATAAATAAATCTTACATCTTACTGGAATGTCTGTATAAAACAAACACACAACCATTTATAAAATAAAAATGAATGCAGACGTGAGTTCAGACAGTTCAGAATGAATAAACACAGTTGATTTCTTCACCTCCGTCAGGCTCATGCTGTCCCTCCAGTGTGAAGCTGTACCGGATGCCTAACAGCACTCTGCGGGTTAACTGGCGCTTTTCTCCCGGCCTCTACAACTACACCGCTGACCTGTATGGTACCAGATCCAACTACACCTGCAGCAGCACAGCAGGAGCAAACACCTGCGACGTCTCCGAGATCCTCTGTGGAGAAGTGTACACGGTCGTGGTCGCTCCGCTGACCAAAGACGGCACGAAGGTCACATTCTGCCCTAGAAAACTCTACTCAGGTACTGAAGAAATTCTAAAGGGAAAAAATACAGTACTGGGTTTCATTAATTAATTGCATGTAGTAAGGATCAGAGTTTGGTTTGGGCTTAGTTATATCTAATTTATCCTTATTTAGAGTTATTACTATAGGAAGCATACAGAGACGCAACATAGCCAAAGTGTTGTCAAAAAATCTGATGCTTTGAAATATCATACATTCAAAATCCAACTTACAAATAGGGAAAATAAATGATTAAAAAAAGTATTGTTATTAAATAATACCATTAGAACAATAAGAATTCTATAACACCAAGAAATGCTCAATATCACCACACACACACAACAGGTCATTTGAGTGAGGTAATTTTGGTAAGTAATAAAAAGAATAGGAATAACTTAAGAATTACTTCATTTGTTGTTATAATTTTTTTGGTAATTGAAAAAGCTTGAATTTAGATGAAATAAAGTGCTTGAAAATGTTATTGTGCTGCTTTTATAAGAATTGATCCCACTAACAAGGTAATAATTATAACTATTTAAATAAAATAAATACAATTATTTTGCTTTAGCATAAAATAAAAGCCAAATGCATGGAGATGATCGCTTCATGAGTGAACGTGCATGAAATCTAAAAAAATACATGTTTAAGATGGAGGGCACAAAAATAAATAAATAAATAAATGAATGAATGAATGAATGAATAAATAAATAAATAAATAAATAAATAAATAAATAAATAAATAAATTCAAAGGTAGTTTATCAAAGCTACCTTTACAGAAGAATAAAGTTGTATGAAAATAGTACGTAATAGTATGTAAAATGTTACATACAAAAGTACCAGGGAAAAATGCCATGGTATTTTCTAAAGTACTTTAAGTTAAATACAATTTGTAGTAGTAGTTGCTGTAGTAGTCTATTTATATGGTAATAAAAGTGATTTATAAAGTACCATGGAATAATTATTAAAATTATAAATTATATGTTATTAATATTTATGAATATATATGAATATAAACTGTATTTGGACTGATTTTCATGTTTGCTTAACTCTTCTTTTCAGTCTCCTGCTCTGGAAACACTGTAGGAATGGGTATGTATTCTCACTGTAACTCGTTTTACCTATATTTCTACTATATTTCACATTAAAAAGCTCTCAGCATGTTTGTTTTGACTCAAAACTGCTTTTTTTGTGTGCGCGCAGTGATCTATCGAGGCCGGAGGAGTGTTGGGTAGAACCTTCTATTGTGAGTGACTGCACATAAATGATGACTATTATGATTACCATCTTCATTAAACACACACATGCAGAGTCTTATGGAACAGATTTACCAGAGGCAGTCAAAAACTTACAGTCTTTGTGTCCACTGTAAGATAAAGACATGTGGACAAGTTTAGTGCTGAACAGCCTGAGACAATACAATTCAGCACCTGTTCTGCTGGGAATCTAGTTGTGCCTTCAGCCAGAATGTCTAAAGATGTAGTGAAAGATGTCTTGATAAATGCCCTCAAACATCCATATATCCATCTGCCTGTCTATCCTAATGTCTGTCTCCCTCCATCCTTCTACTGTTCATCCATGTCTATGTTTCTGTGCATTTATCTATCCTATATCTGTTTGCCTGTCAATCAATTTGTCTATACATCTCTCCACTGGTCTATCCATTTATCTATCCATTCATCTGTCTATTTTTTCCATTTATCCATTAATTCATCTGTTCATCCAGCCACCTGTCTACCAGTTTGTCTATCCATTCTGCCATCTATTTTTTTTTACATCTGTCTATCCATTTGTCTGTTTTACATCCATCTGTCCATCAATCAGTCTACACATTTGTCAATCCATCCAGCTGTCTGTCTGTCTGTCAGTTTGTCCATCCATCCATCTTTCCATCTATTGTTATATATTTCTATCCATCCATCCATTTGTCAATTTTTTCATCCACCCATCAATATGTCTGTCTATCCATCTTTCAATTTATCTGTCTATAACTATTCATTCATCCATCTGTTTGTCTTTCCACCAGAGCCATTATTGCATATGCAATATCTCTATTGCAATTTATTTTTTACGTGCCAAAGCTTTTATTTGTTTATTTTAGTGTAATAATTGCATTTCTCTAGGGAAATGTTATATCGCAAGAAATGTCCTTAATGTAATGCTCAACGACATTATTGTCAAAACATATGCTTCATATATCAAATCTAGCATTGAGAAATGAAACCGAAGAGTTTTGAGAATGTTGTGGGATCTCATACTTGACATGACATGAATATATGGGCCGTATACATTTCAGTGCATATGATGAAAGTAGAACCGCCCACAGATGTCGGGTTCTCATGTCTTTTTGTCTTCTGTTAAAGGGCACAGATGAAAGAAGATGGAATCTGACCTCAACAGAGACATCAACACATTCACGTTCATCTTGCCACATTTATATACTGTTTGCCAAAAAAAGGCATTTACAATTGGTTCATTGACAGGGTAATTGTATCAAAGAAAAAGTGTTTTATGTATAGATTTTGCATTTACACTGCCATTTTCTAATATTCAAAGCAGGGAATGAAGCCTAATTGTATTTACAATCCCAGTTCCAAAAAAAGTTAGGATGTTTTTGCATACAAAAATACAAGATTTGCAAATTTATTTTAATCAACAGTCAGATCAAAGACCTTCATAAGGCTCACACACTTGCATACAAAGATAGCAACGTTAAATTGGCCTCAATGTGATTGTCCTGTTATTTTTTATTTTAGAGGAGTTTTTAGAATATTGTTTCTGTATTTAAAATTTGTGGGAATTAAATGAATTAAAGTTCAGCGGAAATGTCTTATTTTAATTGTGAGACACTAGAGCTGGCTAAATGATTGACCTTGATTGCTCAAGTCTGACCAATTGGATCTATTGGTGCATTCATTTCAGGTAAATCATAATTACGACTTGAATGCACTTGAACACCACCACAAAGTCATCATTACAACCTCCAAGTTTCTGAGCTGGTGGAGTGTCAGTGAGAAAGATAATAGAGAATTATATATACCATTACATATCTTATATATAGATCACTGGGCGAAATTCATGGATGCAAAGTCTCTGCAAACTTCATTTTCTATAAGGTATACAGTACATCCAGAAGGTTGTTATCGCAGACAGACAGGCTTATTGGGAGCTTGACGTAAAGTGGAGGGCTGTTGTATAAGACTGAAGGGCTTTATTCTGCAAAAACAACCACCTGGATGTACTTTGTCCTGCTTATAACACTACAATATATAATATATAACAATAACTACTTGCCACAAAACAAAAATAGTTGACACAAAACATTGTTCCGAGACAAAATATAATTCCATAATTAAAGGCAAAGCTGACAGAAATGAAAACTGCTGAATGGAGCTGATGGCGCATACACTAACCTACGCATAACCTACTGTATTAATAGTTTCAGTGGTTGTCATCTCGTCAAAACATGCCTGTCATGACTGACCAATCAGAATCAAGTATTTCAGACAGCCATGTTAACAAACCCTGCTGTATATTCCTGTATCAATAGAAGATACAATGACTTCTTTATTACAACTAGTCAATTTATGAGTAGGAATGTGCCAGGAGGACTTGAATGCAGCAAATCAGTTTTCCATTCGGAAGGGCTCCTCAGTATGTCCTATTCCCTTCGAAGAGTTTATACACTGAAAGCTTCAAAGGGATTAGGGCATAGGGATGAGCCCTTCCGAATGGAATGCACTCTTTTTCACCGAACAACTTCTCTGTGCAAAGGATCACAAGGCACCGAAGTGTCCATAAGTTGTACACTTCAAAAACCTTTCCAAAAGGCACTTCGAAGTGGCCAGTTTTGAGCACTTTGCTTTGAAACGACACTTCAATACGGCAGCCATGATTGTATTCACTTCAAAGTGGCCTTCTGAGGGTGATATATCCCGTTTGAAACACACCATCTGTTTAAATTAATAGAGCTTAAGTTGCTGCCTATGCAAATGTGTGAGCCCGATGAAGAGCTTTGACCAAAGCTTTGCTAGTTTCAAATAAAATGTGTGCATATGTTTAACTTTTTAAAGCGTTATTGTAAAATACAATAAAATTACGAATATGTGGTTTGTTGAAAAATTCCCTTCAACTCTTAATTGACAAAGGTGCAATGAGGAGATTTCCAATGTTTTCACTGACCAAATCAATTCTATTCTGTAATTATAAACCATTTTACATTTAGATGGCTGCAACACACTGTACAAAAGTTATTTACAATGTTTAATTGATTGGCAATTGAGGACGCCAATTGTTAAAGTTTTACAGGCATTTGTTTGATCAGTCTGACATGATACCTGACTTACTCAGCAGTAAGTGGTTATTGTTTGTTTCTCTTCTTCGTGATGGCCAATACATTTTCAAAAGGAGACAGTCAAGTACCTTGTAACTATGAACGTTCTGCTTTCTACATGAGGAACAAAAGTTGCTATTGTTGACTTTGTGTTATCAGCGACAGAAGTTTTCTGAAGACTTTATTGAACTCATTTTTTTATGCAATGTCATCTGAGGGCTCAAATGTCAAGCACATTCAGGTTACACAGACACACAGACTACTTTCCCAACTATTCCCTGAATCATTTCACATTAATGCATATGTTTGTTGACAAAAAATAATCTTTGCAATTTTGCTTTGAGAAATATTATTTTTGATTTGTTTGACTTTCATTGGCAAAAAAATGATTAGCCATGATCCAACTTGCTTCCAAAGACTGAAATCTTCCTTTTATGCTCAAACTTGAACCCCTCATGTATCGTATTATTGTAGACCTTTTCAAAACCATCTCATTTGGATGCTCTATAGCCTTTTTTTGGAGCGTATTTCTGCGATCAATATCGAAACATTTTGTTTATATTCATAGAAGACAACTTATTTGGCCAGTGAAATCATTAGAAATCTTTTCTTTATACTTTTGTCAATTGCACGCAAGTTAAAGAGAATTAACAGATCACATATTCTTGACTGAACTGCATTTTAGAAAAAGGTTCAGCGCCAGCTTTATTGGAATTGTGGTTGTATATGCTTCGAAATTAAAAACCTTAATCTCACAAATTCTTAATTTTAAAGGGATAGTTCACCCAAAAATGAAAGTGTCCTCATTGTTTACTCAAGTGTTTATAAAGTTTTATGTTGAACGCAAAACAAGATATTCTAAATAATGTTGGCATCTCTAGTAGAAGAAAACATATTATGGAAGTCAGTGGCTTCTGCTTTCCAACATTCATCCTTTTGTGCAGATGACAGAATTTTCAGTTTTGGGTGAACTCTTCCTTTAATAAATAAAGATCAATGATTGGAAGAACAGTATAAGCACTTAGGGAATCCAGTGAAAGCAGCGAGCCTCCAAAGGGCTGGACCAGGGTCATGTGTGCTAATGTATATGCAGGGCGGATGGGTTATTGAGAAATCTGACCAGGACGGGTTTCCGTTTCAGTGTCCGCCCCAAGGTCATATGCATCCTTTGGATGATATATTACAATGAATTTGCATAATATGTATGTCAACGGATGGCCTGAAAACCTCCATACAAACCTTTAAGCATTCCTAATAAACAGCATGAAGCATTACGAGTTGTGGATTTTTTTTTTATTAATATGTACACTACCGGTTAAAGGTTTGGGGTCAGTAGGATTTTTTTAATGTTTTAAAATAAGCTTCTTTTGCTCACCAAGGCTGCATTTATTTAATCAGAAATACAGTACAAATTGTAAAATTGTGAAAAGTTATTGCACTATAAAATAACTGTTCAGAAGTAGTTTAATTTAATAATTTATTCAACTGATTTTAAAGATGGATTTTCAGCGTCATTAATCCAGTCTTCAGAGTCCCATGATTCTTCAGAAATCACTCTAATATTAATTATATATTGTTTTATATTAATATTATTATTAATAGTAAAATTAATAAAAGCAATAATGACTGGAGTAATAATTTCATTTAAAACTATGTACAATAAGAAAGCAGGTATTTAAAATTTGTAATAAATATTTAACAATTTAACAATGTTTTTTACATTAAATAAATGCCGCCTTTATGAACGGAATAATTTTCTTTAAAAAACATATGGAAAAGAAAATGACTCCAAACCTTTGACCGGTAGTGTACAGTATATGGGCAAAATAAGTATTGAAATGTCATGTATTTTAAATCAGTAAATTTATTTCTAAAGCAGATGTAGATGTGACATTTTACCAGATTTTTTAAGTAAAAAAACCAAAACAATCATTTATTAAGTCTCTGATTTATCAAAGGTCCACAACAGAATGAACCACCAACTATTCCAGCATATGTTTTACCCAGCGGATGCCCTTCCAGCCGCAACCCAGTACTGGGAAACACCCATACACACTCATTTACACACACACTCATACACTACAGCCAATTTAGTTTATTCAGTTCACCTATAGCGCATGTCTTTGGACCGTCTTTGGACCCCTTAAGCAATATTTTTTCAGCTGTCTACAGAACAAACCATAATTATACAATGATTTGCCTAATTACCCTAACTTACCTAGTTAACCTAATTAACCTAGTTAAGCCTTTGAATGTCACTTTAAGCTGAATACTAGTATCTTGAAAAATATATAGTAAAATATGATGTAGTGTCTTCATGGCAAAGATTTAAAAAATCTGTTATTATAAATTAGTTATTAAAACTATTATGTTCAGAAATGTGTTGAACAAATCTTCTCTCTGTTAAACAAAAACTGGGGAAAAAATATTCAGGGGGGCTAATAATTCTGACTTCAACTGTATATACCACAGCACGTTGCAGAAACTTTCTCTTTCTCCATCATTGTTATGCATATCAGCATGAGAGTGAAATCCAGAAGGGAAACTATCACTTAATCTGCCAATTAGCTCAGTGTCACGGGGTCACACACAAAAGAAACAGTGTTATCAACTCCTATGAAAAACAACACGCCACAAGACATGATATTGTCTTACATCAGATGACACTGTATTTAGTAATCTAAGATAGTGATCTGATCCAAGATCCCAAATTATAAGCATTAAACTTCAATGACTCAGCTTGGATTGTCTGAGCTATGGCCGGAATATAATGGGGATTTAATTTAGCAACATCCGTGCGTACCTCAGCATTGTTAACCCCCTGAGGTGGACAAACGCACATAAACCCCAATAGCACAAAACCCATAAAATGAGCTTAAAATACTCTGTCATTTTTTATTTTATTGATAAGACAAACGGGCAGCGCGGTGACGCAGTGGGTAACGCTGTCACCTCACAGAAAGAAGGTCGCTGGTTTGAGCCTCGCCTGGGCCAGTTGGCATTTCTGTGTGGAGTTTGCATGTTCTCCCCGTGTTTGCGTGGGTTTCCTCTGGGTGCTCTGGTTTCCCCCACAGTCCAAAGAATTGCGGTACAGGTGAATTGGGTAAGCTAAATTGGCCATAGTGTGTGTATGTGTGTGAATGGAAATATGGGTGTTTCCCAGTGATGGGTTGCAGCTGGAAGAGCATCCGCTGCGTAAAACATATGCTGGATAAGTTGGCGGTTTATTCCGCTGTGGCGACCCCAGATTAATAAAGGGACTAAGCTGAAATTGAATGATAAGACAAACACAGATTTAAAAACTATTAAGGGTCGATATATATGTATATATTCATAATTACAACAATCTCTCTAAAGACTCTCTATACCATTTAGTAGTCTGATATACTATTATGAAAACATATTTCTTTTACATGATACACTGTATTGTATTGTCAAATAATACACTTAATGTGATTTAGAAGTCAAACGTGATGCTGATTATTTCTTTATTTCTGTTTTATTGTAGAACCTTACACTTATAGAGTCCTGCATCCCAGTAAACCCCTCTTCAGTATTCAGTAAACCCCTTTAATTGAACTCGACAGCCTGATACTTATCGACACAGCAAGAGGAAGGATAGAGAAATTAGAACAACCTCAGAATACAATCCTACCTCAGCAACCTAAACAATTGTGTAATGCAGTATAGTTATTGTAATATTGTTACTTATATTACTTATACTGTTTATTCAGAACGTCTTCAGGTTTTTGTTTTTCACCACAATAGAAAGTATCAAGTTAGGTTACTTTTATGCTATGGTATTTAGGTTGCTGTGTTTGTCCTCTGGTTATCAAATGTCTCGCCCTGACCTCTGAAATTAAAAGAATACCGTGCCTTGTCATTTCTATGATTTAAGGTTATTTATCATCACAGTAATTGTCTGTAAAATAGTTAAAATACTGAAAATATGTACATTTTTACATTGCTAGTTGCCCCAAATATTCTGCTTGTAGCACAACAAAACCTTTTTTGTTACTTTAATAAGTTCATCAGGTTTCGAAAATGTTTTGTCATTCAAAGTTTAACTTATTATTTTTTTATGTAAGTTAAGATGACTAAAAAAGATCATTTGATTCAACTAAACAAAGCCAGTAAGAATTTTTTATAGTGTATAATTGGTAACTTTACTTGAAGGGGGTGTTCATAAGGCTGTTATGTCAATTTTATAATCACAACATGCAGATTTTATGCAAACTTATGACAATTTATTAACAGTCATTCGCTCAGTTGTCATTTTAAATGCAAAGGTGATGTTGTTTGAGATGTCTGTGTTATATAACTTGACATAAACAAATACATAACCAGTCTTTGTCTTTGTTATGACAACTTAACATTATCAAAACATAACTTGTCATAAATCTATCATAAACCTGATTGTCACGAGGCCATTATAAATGTATAACATTATAATTGTATAATTGTGAGGCAATTAAAATTGTATAACAGCATCATTCATATTTTTCTTGGTACAAATTTAATTTGTCATTAAAATATAATTAAATATTAATGACGCCGTTATACATTTTTTTGACAGAGTATTGACACTTTTACTAAGAAACTTTAATGACAAATTCAGTTTGTTCCACTGAAAAAAGGAGATCAGAAAAATATTCATCACCCAATTATAATCACCTATACACCAAATATGTCTGGCTCCAAATATGTCAATTTATTTTATACATAAATAAATTGTGGGGCAATTTTGGGTGAATTATTGCTTCAAATTGCTTCTCTTAATGAATTTAAGGAGACAAACCATTCATCAAACTTAAACGCAACATACCTGAATACTTGAACATTCCAGTTACGACAAAGGGCCGCATCTGAGGAATAAAGCTTGTTCTGAAAGACAATGAGAATATTGACATGAATCAATAGGAAAATGAGATGAATGAGGTTAAAGTTAAAAGTTTAGTATCAATTTTTTAAAACTTTGTGTATACTCTATATGACTTTGATCCAGCTACACCTTTTATTAGGAGTCATGATAAAAATTCAATTAATTTATTAAAAAAATTATAATAAAATAAAATCACAACCTTGATTCATACATAAATGCGATGTCCTTTCTAAAAGACTGTGATTCAGTTTCGTGCATTTCCCTGAATTCAGATCGTGTTGAACTCTTTGGTTTTTGGTCACATTCAACGAAATAACAAAACATTATTAATTCATCAATCAATCATAAAACTAGATCCCTTCTCTCCTCTCCCTCTATGTTCTGCTATCACTCATGCGACGTGTAAGGACACACCAAGTCAACTATCGGCCAATGGCAATTTTTTATGTTTATTATCCTGTAAAGATCTTGTAATATTTCTTCTAAATTTCAACTAAAATAACGAAAATGAAAACTGGTCAAAAAATAGATATAGATAATAAAAAAAATGACAACAAAAACAACAAACAAAAACAAAGAAACAGAAGTCTCTTATGTAGCTGAAAAGCATCTACATTTTAGCATTTGATATTAAGCCTTTAAAATAAATAAATAAATAAATAAATAAATAAATAAATAAATAAATAAATAAATAAATAAATAAATAAATAA
>CAIGQW010056815.1:889574-918592 GCA_903798125.1 Danio choprae
CACACATACATATACCCAACAACTGTTACAATTTAACATGCTCAAAAAAAAAAAAAGTAATCATAATTAAAACTGCAAACACTGCAAACACTGCAGAAAACCTCTACATGAAACATGGTGTATACATAACCATGATGCTCTGCTTCAAATGCCTTGTTTCTATAAAAAAAAAAAAGTTCTTTCCAACTGTTACTGGACTGTGGTGACGCAATAGAAAATGTCTGGTTGTGTGCGTGGCTGTCTGCTGCTATAAACGTGCCAGCGTGTGGAATTCTGGGTGCTCTCTGAACAGCTCCAGGCGGAGGTGGAAGGATCGAGGACTGAGGAATTCTGGGTACTCTCTAAACAGCTCCAGGCGCAGGTGGGGGTTGTGCATTGGAAAACACAGCTCAACACAGGCCTGAGCATGCCATACATAACCCACATGAAGCAGAACATAAAGTAACACAACACCACACAGATCTGACAGGACACGCCCCTAGTAACAGCATGTTTATGATATAAATAAACTAAAGGATACAATATAGAGAGTATGCGATTTCTAGATAAAGGGTACAGCTGTCTTAAAGTCTGTGTATGTGTGTCTTCATTATAAACCTGTTATACTGTATACAGTGCTCGACATTAATGAGTACACCCCTTTTTGAAAAATGAATACTTTATCCACTTCTCAATGAACATAGCCAATATTTTAGGTGCATTTAAACAGGACCATTATATATCTATTAAAATAAGAGTTTGGTCACCTAACATCTTAAGGAATAGAAAGATAATAAAAAAATTTATATACTACAAAATTTCACCTAAATTTGATATTTTTATGTTTCTCTTGATTTTTTATGTTTGTTAACATTTTATTTAATATCCCCCTCCAATATATTAATTTGGATATACTAATTTTTAACTGTGATCTTAAGTTTTTTTATTTATTTATATATTAGTTTTGGCTTTGGTACTGATTAATATAATTTATATGCACAAATATAGTATTGTAACGCATCCTATAAAAAATATTAATTTAAAAGAGAGATCTGTGAGGGGCGTACTCAATTATGCTGAGCACTTTATATGTGTTTGTAGGGCTCCAGACTAACATTTGACAGCATTTGTTGCTACTGCTGTACGTTCTTTACATGTGGCACCAACCCCTGATCTAGTAGCACTGCACTATTTTAAAGTTTATTCTGTCATTAAAACTCTCTGAGAGATCTAGTATGGTAATAAACACATGTATATGGCAATGTTGAAGTGTTTGGTCTTGGTGGAATAAATCTGCTGCTGCTTTTATCATTGATGCAAAGCAAGTATCGAGACGTGGCACTGCCAGTATATTCACATACATGCTGTCTGAGAACATAAAAACACTGCTGCTGCAATTATAACATACATGATTATGGCATAGATTGGAACAACATGAGAGGGAGTAATAAATAACCCAATGTTAATTTTTGGGTGAACTAACCCTTTAAACTAGTTTAATTTGTGGTTTGTATTGGAGAGCTCTGTAACAAACTTCTCAATGGATTTCACAGCACTGGTTAGGTGTCTTGTAAACTACCTTTTTTGTTTATTGTGTGCAGTTCAGTCAGTTAGTGCATTAAATTCCTCTGTGATGTATCTCATAGACAACAGAATATCATTGCTTTTCAAGTTAGCAAATCAATAGTGGCATTCTCTAATCAAATTTTGTTGCTTTTGCAAGAAAAAACTTAGCAACATACAACTATTTCCTCACAGTCTGATCTCTATTTCTGTTTGTACCTTCAGTATAGAGTTGTCCTGACGTGTGTTTTTGGTGTTGTATCCCTCCAGTAGACAGCGCCTCGTGGTGCTTCCTGAACCAGCAAACTCAGCCAAGTTTAAATCAGCAAAACCAAGCTGTGTGACATAAAAAAACTCTGTGTCAGCGCCAGTAATCTGAAAGAAAACATTTCATAATCCATGGATAAACAGAGCTTACCTTTGCAAACGTCTTCCCACCTTTGAGCTCCTTCATAAGAGAACATAACAAATCTGAATGAAATTCTCAACCAATCCAACAACATTTGCACAAAAACTTTTCTTTAGAGTTCAATTTAATGTATGCTTAACTATACCTTTCTTACAGATACCCGAAAAACACAAGGATCCAGCACCCCTGTGCCGGCATTTGCACTCATCTTACATATAAAGGAGAATCTTTTCTTCCATTTAACGCAATTGACCAAAACTGGCTCTCTGCAAAAAAAACCACAAGAAAGAGAGTGAGACAGAGAGAAACAGACCGATATTTAGACTAAAAAGATAGACAGACTATGATAGAAAATAACATATAACAGACAGACAGACATTGTAGACAAAGATCTGCAGAAAAACAGACATATGACAGGTAGACAAAGGATAGATAACAGAGAAGGACAGATAACAGAGAGACTGACTGACTGACACAGACAGAGAGACAAACAGACATACTATTGGTATATAGACAAACAGGTAACAGCAGAAAGACAGCTGACAGACAGCTATATAGGTGAGAGCAGACAGACACCTGACAGAAACTGTAGATAGAAAAACAGATAAACAGAAAGACAGACAGACAGACAGACAGACAGACAGACAGATATACAGATAGATAGATAGATAGATAGATAGACAGACTCCTGTGCTATTATACAAAATAAATTAGACAAGGCATTTGTAAAGGGATGGTTTTGAACGAGAAGACGCATTTCAGTCATTTAATAATTCAAGAGGATTAGTTTGTTACAGTGTCTGTTACGTCATATTTGTTCTAGTTGTGAAAGACTGCTTTCTGTAATGAATGTTGAACAATGCTTCCTGCAGCTGTTTCGCTGACTTTGAATATGTCTGTGCTGTACTGTACTCATTCAAAAGACTCTTCTAACTGTCCTGAAATGCCAAACCACTGAGGTAAACATTTATCTGCAGTGTTTATGAGGAGAAACGTCTGGCATTCCGACAGACTGGAGGGCAACAGGACTGTTCGCGTTTTGTAAAATGCACAAGTCCAGAGACTCCAGCCTCGACGGTTGGAGGAAGGAAATGATTAGCCAATCAACCACTGACCACTTTTGCAGACCTGTTGAGGTCCTTAAAAACACGCCCCCCCTCATTCGACCCCTGCCAAAATACACGTTTTTCTGTAAAAAATAAAATAAAATAAAAATTACTACCTAATGTTACACTGCTTTTTAAAAGTCTCGACATCATTTCAGATATAAATTCGTTATGATAAAGGGAAGATAAAAACAAACTCTGTTGGTCATCGTCTAAACGTCTAACTTAATCAAGGAAGCTAACGAATTTAAATAAACTATTTAAGATTAAAACATATTCCTTTGTGGCTATTGGCTAACTTAACGTTATATGCCCTTAATCACTGACAACATACAATAGATTCAAACACAAATCCACGTTAACAAGTTAAAAAATAGATTTTGATTAAAGTTAACCTTTAATATTTTTGCAAAACCATATATTTTTTCATTTAATATAAAGCAAATGATGACTTCAGTTTGTCTCACCTCGAAGACTCCTCTGAAAAGCCTCCGTCAGTTAGTCGGACCTTGCAGAACAGAACTCCGTTCACGTACGGGACAGATGACAGCTCCTCCAGCTCCACATCCACTTTAAACTTAAACCTTTTCTTTTTCATCATGATGAAAGCCATTCACTGAAAATACGAAGAACGACAGATTTGCTGTTGTTCTCCTCGAACAGGGTTTAAAGACAGGGTCCCGCACTCTTTAACGCGCCTCTGCGTTGAGTGAACCTCTCTGTGCGAAACCGGAGTTTTTTAAACACCGCTGAGTGAGCGGAGAAGAACTGACAACTGACGACACTTTAAAATAAAAGTCCATCCAAGATATTTGGAATGAGCCATTCCGTGCTCACAGTTATAAATACATGTATAATTATTATTTTACACAAATAATGTGTGAAAAAAATGTATTTTGGTATTGTTTGTTTATATCTGTTTATTTTTATCTAGCAAATAATTAATAATAGTTGGTCTAGTTAGTTTAGTTAGTTTATTATTATTATTTTTAAAACATATTTTATATATAAACGTAGAATTACTTTCATATTTGTATTTATATTTGCTTGGATTTTAAGTTGTGTTTTTTAACGTAAGAAATCAATGATGCATTTTTATGTGTTTCAAGAAACATTTTTGTTATATTCTATAAACTACCAATGGCATTGCTTAATTTATAATTGACACATTTTTGGTATAAAATAACAAAAACAAAAAGATGCCATGTTTTAATTTAGACAACACAATACCAATGTTTTAACCTCAGAAAAGTTAAGCAATCTTTTTTTTTATGCAAATTTGCTATCCAACAGTTGAAGAAGAAAAAGAAGACATGTTATCAGACATTTACAGAATAAAACTTAAATCCACATAATCCATATAATAAAAAAAACAATAAATAACACAATCACATAATACCTTGTACTATTAATAGTTTTATAGAATATATTAAAACATCATTTAGTTATGTACGTGTAAGTTTTATTTTATTTGTTTACATGTTATTTCATTTTTATTTGTGTTTTAATCATTCTGCTATCATTTTGCTAAAATATGGGGTAACAACACACTGAGGGTTTTGTGTGTGAGTTTTGTGAACAAAGCTTTGTCTGGTATGCATGGTCTTGGAGAGCCTCTACTGGTTTAAATTGGAACATCACACGTCTCCTTACAAGCATCTTTTTCTATTGACACTGGTATAAACCTCTATGTTAATTCTCATACGTGCTTCTGTAATCTTTTCATAATTTTGACCTTTTTCTTGCATAATGTGGAAACGGAACATGATTAAACAACGAAACACATTATTCTGACAGACTCAGGGATTAGAAAAAAACAAGTTAATAATATGAGTGCATTTATTTGGTCTTTCGAACAGTGTACATACTGTTCTACCAGCAAACACAACACAAGCTACCGAATAATCTACAGTTTTACTAAATAATACAGTGATGTTATAGCAGAATGAATAAAAATACACAACCCAAATACAGCGAAGACATAATGCATGCCATGTAGTGTTTAGACCACTAGAGGGAGACAACTCATCACGAAAGCATCGCATCATGATTTCTGACCGTGAACAGATTAATCAGACACCGAGTCTGTTTTGAATAATATTCTAATTTAAATAATTAGTGGTTTAAGTGGATTGTTTCATTTTTAAACTAGCAGATGGAATTATAGGAGTGCTCAGTAAACTGCCTCTGGGCGCCAACAACGTTTAAAAACAATGAACATTATTAGCAGGTAAGAATGAAAAGGTTGTAACTGGCTTTTAAAAGGTATAATAACCAATCACAATCGCTGACAGATCCTTACAGAAATTCATCAGCCAATCCGAACCGTTGTTTTATACACTTTCCCGTACCAGCCTCGTTAGCGCAGTAGGTAGCGCGTCAGTCTCATAATCTGAAGGTCGTGAGTTCGATCCTCACACGGGGCAGTTGTCTTTTGTCAGGACGAAAATGTTAGAACTAAGAACATGAATAGTGAACCTACTAAATTTGGTCATGGCGATAATGGGACCAGTTTTGTTTAATGTTGTCATGTTTAAAATATGTTCTAGTAATGTTTCTATATATAAATGTGTCTATAAAATATGTTCTAAATATGTTTACGAATTTAAATAACATTTTATACAGTGTATTTGTCAAAACAAACTTTTATTTTGGATGCGATTAATCGTGATATATTTTTGCCCAGCACAAGTTCACAAACTATCATTCATTTTCTTTTCGGCTTAGTCCCTTTATTAATCTGGGGTCGCCACAGCGGAATGAACCGCCAACTTATCCAGCATATGTTTTGCACTGCGGATGCCCTTCCAGCTGCAACCCATCACTGGGAAACACCCATACACTTCCATTCACACACATACACTACGGACAAGTTAGCTTAACTAATTCACCTATAGCGCATGTCTTTGGACTTGTGGAGGAAACTGGAGCACCCGGAGGAAACCCACGCCAACACGGGGAGAACATGCAAACTCCACACAGAAATGCCAACTCACACAGCCGAGGCTCGAACCAGCAACCTTCTTGCTGTGAGGCGACCCTACCCACTGCGCCACCGTGCTGCACTCACAAACTATCATAATTTCATAATTATAATTTTTTGTGTCTGGGTTACAGTTCAGTTAAAACTTAAAAAATATTTTAACTTGAAAAGTTTTAAAAAAGACCACACACACACACACGCACGAACGCACGCAAATACTCAATATTCAATGAGCGGCAGTTCTGTGGGCACAATTACTTGTTGATGCCAGAGGTCAGAGGAGAATGGTCAGACTGGTTCGTGCCACTCCTGTCAAGTAAGAACAGGAAACTGAGGCTATAATTCGTACAGGCTCACCAAAATTGGACAATTGAAGATTGGAAAAACATTGCCTGGTCTGATGAGTCTCGATTTCTGCTGTTTCTCGATTTAGGCTCAGAATTTGGTGTCAACAACATGAAAGGATTCATCCTACCTAGTATCAATGGTTCAGGCTGGTGGTGGTGGTGTAATGGTGTGGGGGATATTTTCTTGACACACTTTGGGCCCATTAGTGCTAATTGAGCATCGTGTCAACACCACAGCCTACCCAAGTATTGTTGCTAACCATGTCCATCTTTTTATGACCACAGTGTACACACTGATGGCTACTTTCAGCAGGATAATGCAACATTTCATAAAGTGCGAATCATCTTAGACTGGTTTCTTGAACATGACAGTGAGTTCACTGTACTCAAATAGCCTACACAGTCACCAGATCTCAATCCAATAGAGCACCTTTGAGATGCAGTGGAACAGGAGATTCACATCATGGATGTGTAGCCGACAAATCTGCAGCAACTGCGTGATGCTATCATGTCTATATGGACCAAAATCTCTGAGGAATATTTCCAACCTTGTTGAATCTATGCCACGAAGGATTAAGGCAGTTCTGAAGGCAAAAGGGGCTCAAACCCAGTACTAGTAAGGTGTACCTAATAAAGTGGCCGGTCAGTGTATATACGCTCTTACAGAATTATATGCTTCTTGATTTAGTTTAATTTAAATCAACCAAATTTCAAAAACCTAAAAAAAAATACATATTTTGTATTTTAAGCTGTTAATAAACACAACAAAAGTGACTCATTGATACTAAAAAAAACACCTGGTGCATTTAGACACAGTGGCAATTATTTATTTATTATCATTATAAATAAATAATTGCATCTCTGTTTAATGTTTGTTGTCTTTTTCATATTTATTTCGTGTTGTCACTTGTCACTTTATGTACACTGGAAGCTTCTGTAGCCAAAACAAATTACTTGTGTGTGTAAGCACACTTGACAATAAAATCCATTCTGATTCTGATTATTTATTTATTTACTTATTTATTTATCTGGGACTACTTGTTTGTTAGCCAGATTTTGTACCCCATATATAATTATTGTATTTACTTTTTAAAATTAATTTCTGAACTTTTTGGCTCTTTCGGTGCTTTGCAAATATTGTAAATCCTGACAGTCCATCTAATCAAATCTTTGATAAATGACTAAGCGAGAGTGTGTGTGCGTGCGAGTTAATGTGTGTGTTTGTGTGTGAGAGAGAGAGAGAGAGAGAGAGAGAGAGAGAGAGAGAGAGAGAGAGAGAGAGAGAGAGAGAGAGAGAGAGATTTCTGAATGATTCCACATGCTGAATGAAAGTGACACTCTCCGTGAACGGGACGCAGCAGCGGCTCTTTTCCAGTCTCGCTTTGGGAAGGAAGGGCTCAATACAGCCGGTGCAGTATGTGAAAGTTCAACACGGGCGACTTCCTCTTTTCATTTTTTTTTACACATTTTGTAGCCAGTCTTAGATCATTAAGCAATTCCACCGCACTGATTTCTCCACTGAAATGCCGCCATGTCACGCGTGAATGTCAGCTGGATTATTACGGTGCTCGCGGTGGAGCTCGCGACACTGTCTGCCGCGCGCACTCACAGCTGTCACGAGGTGAAAACAGCGTTTCAGGTGCGCCAGATCGGCCAGCTGAAGTGGGTGCCCGAAACACCTGCTACAGGTGAGTCTGAACGCCATGGATAATCGTTTGTCATCTAGGTCAACAGCGGGGTTTTTTTTAGTAAAGGAGATTGTATTGATGTACAATGATGATTGATTTACCATGGTAAAGATAGTTGCATGCGAAATATCTTTGCGACTGCTACACCTGCTTGTCTTGTAAAAACGTATTTCATTACTTTCACCTCACTGCTTTTGAAGCAAAAGTATGCCAATCTAGTTTATTTTGTTGTTTTCAATATTTGACTTCTGCAGCATCCTGAAATGTAAAATGCATATAGGCTATATTATTTCATACGTAAAAACTAAATTATACCATTTCAATGCGGTCATGTCATTGGCCCATGAACATTTCCTATGTGTTATCAAACTATCTCTTAACTGTAACGAGGCAATTCAGTCATAACTTAACATTAAAACAGCTGTCATGATATTATTTATCAATATGTGTCTCTTTTTGGATTCTCGGAAGCTATAGAAATAAAAATGTAAAACAGGAAATATGTTGGGACCATTGTTTTTGTTTACATCTCTCAAAATGGTCTATTGAGTTAAAAATTTTTTTTATGAAAGATCTAAAATATTATCTGGGTCATGTGTATTTTAATGTTTTTTGCTAATGTTTAATTTAATTTATTTGAAATGTATTTTTCATATATTGTGTAATTTTTTATTATTATTATTATTATTTTATATTCAAACATTTCAAAGACCACCTAGCACTGCTTCCCTCGCCCCTGATCTAATATTGACAACCACTAGTTTATTAGATATTTTGTCTGAAGCTATGGTTGCTTTGGTAAATCTTGTTGCAATGCAGCAATCAGGTGCTGTGGCTGCTGTACTGGCTCATAGTATATTTCATAGTAATTTTCTCTTGGTGAAATAAAGTTATTGTTTGTTTATTTATATATCACATTTAATGCAACTAAAGATGCCCGAAGTGCTTCAAAACAAAAAATGCATAAATAGCATAAAACCACAGATTAAAAAAAGCTATTTTTGAAGTACATGTGTCTATTGACCAAAACAAGCACATAGATGTGTAGTTGGGTTTCTTAAGTACAATTTAACCACAAGGAGCGACTTTTAGTGTACGTCTACAGCATGGTTATGAGGGCTCTATCCCATTCAGCATTCTAGTTCACATTTTTGATTGGTTTGATTGAAACAATTCTGCAATTGCTTAATTCATTATCCCTATTTGAATAAGTAAATGCTGTCGTTTCAATCTTGTTGTACATTGAAGAACCAGATTGAGGCATCTAAAAAAGAGCATGTGTTGGTTTTTCTTCCAAACAATCTCTGGTGCTAAACAAGCTGCAGACCAAAGACTTGTAAATGGAGCAAAAACAGGACAGGATGTTACATGATGCATTCATAAGAGTGCGTCAAATGGTCAAACAAATTCCTAGCTGTTCTTGTCAAATCAGTTATGTTGGTACACATGTCAGTAATGCCACCTTGCACAGATCTTCATTTGTGTGTGATGGAAGAACTCCTGGTGCTGTTTTTACAGCATTACACATTTTATGTCAACTGGTAAAAAGACAGCCACATGTATCCACACACAATGAGTGCATTTAGCCCATCACACAGCATTGTTTTGGAAGTTCAGTTCGGAAAATATTTGTCATAAAAAGCCTTTTTTTCATTATGTTTGGTATTAAAAACAACAAAGACTAAATGTACGGCTGCACAACATTGGGAAAAAAATGACATTGCGATATTTTATTTTCCTGCTATACATATTGTGATATTTAGTATAATTTCACCAGATGGCTTGAATGTTTCTATATGGAAAGAATTTGTCATTTTACATTGATTGGGATAATTTTGCAGGCCAGTACATCTGGATAAAATATAATAAATCACAAGCAATGATAAATACAACAGCAAAGATACAAATGAAATAAACAGTGCTTTATAGTTTTCTGGGAGAAGTGTTCAGGTACATAAATTGAATTATCACTTCATTAATCTTTTTTTTTTAAGTTGCAAACATTATAAATTGTTTGCCCGAATGCTTAAAACTTCCTTGGAATACTTTCACAGTAACAGACATTAAAAATATATGCAAATGATACAATTTTTTTAAAAGTGCAAAGTGTAACAATAAATAATATGTTTGTTCAACTGTGGCTCCTGTGACTATAATCCTGATTCCACATTTCAGATACTGCAATGTGTCTATTGCAAAGGCTCACATTGACATATCAATGCTGAAAAGATATATTGTGCAACCCTAACTAAATGTATTATTTTCTTTTCCATCTGGACCAAAAGAGCTAAAAGAACCAAACTACAAGTGTGAACACACCCTTAGCTGCTTAGCCCAGGGACTCATCCATTTCTGCTGCTGCTGCTGTCAGATTGGTTCCAGTGTTACTGAAACATTTGCATCCTAAAAATTCCCACAGTGCACTGTTAAAAACCATCAGCTGTTCACTATAATAACTTACTGGAAATGTTGTCATGTCTGCATGTTTCATGCTGCCCCTGTATTTTTAACTGCTGAGGTGATGCATGATGAACATATTATGGAAAGTACATATTAATATGCAGGCCTGATTGGATGTGAATCCTAATTAGTATGGTCAAGTTGTTCAAATATATTGTAATCAATATATTTTTGACCTATTATTGGAATTCTGGAGTATTTAGTTTCTTCTTATTGCTCCTGACAGGAAAATGTAATGTAATGAGCTTCCGTTTAATAGCTTCACTGACAGAATTTTCACCCCACAAAGTCGATGTGACTGCTCATGTGCTGTAAGGCTCTTGACTTTCTACTGTAAGTAATACATCTTGGTAAACTTCAGACAAGGATCGTGTCAGGTTAGTGGAATCACTGTTGACAGATACATTCAGCCAGCTGCTTTGACACATGACTCAGTGAACAGGAGCGAGTCCTGCTGTAATGACACCGCTCGAGCTCACCGGGTGCAGATACACAGGGCCAAAGTTCTCACGGTGTGTGGACTTACAGCTAGGTCCACTTCTCCTATGACAGGGGGTGGCCATCCTGCTCCTAGAGGTCAACCTACCGGCACAGTTTAGTAATCAGACACTAATCTTACACACTTGAACTGGTAAATCAAGGTCTTTGAGGTCACTAGAGAAGGTGTTTTGCTCTGAAACAAAAGCCAATCTTTCTATGATATCACTTTATCGTATCATGCCCAGTTCTGTTTATCATTTAATCTGTTTTGATCTGTCATTCAATCGTTCTCTGTTGTTTTATCGATCAGCCATTCTGTCTTGTGTTTTATCTATCTGTCTTCCATCGCTCTAATGTTTTATCATCTGTCTGTTTTGTTTGACTGTTTATTGGTATTTTTTTTCTATCATGTTGTTCTGTGCATCTGTCATTTGATCTATTTATCATTTCATATCTCTAATGTTCAGTCGTAGCTTATTGAAAATGCATGCTTCAACCTACATTTTTTGCGAAAAATAAAATGCGTTATTCTGGGAATACATTTTGTTGCACGCTTCAGATATCAAATCCACTAGAGGGTGCTGTCTGCGTTTTTGTGACTTAGGAATATGTTACTTAGGTCTGATTTATACTTCTGCATCGAGTGATTGCCATATCATGGCTCACATCTTGCATGTAGCCTACGGCAGTTTAAACATTTTTACTTCTGCGTTTTGTCTGTGCTGCTCTGGCAATAACACCTTGTTAAACCCACCAGCCGCGCTCCACTCCTACAGCTCTCAGCCCCGCCCACACTCATCACCACTACCACGCTGACCAATCACAGATCTTGCGCTCTGCAATGTCGCAATGTGTAGTTACATTTATTGAGAGGTGTGTGTCGGTATAGCGAAGGGTATGCGTCTACTGTTCTTTCTAATGCTCTTTCTGTCATTCTATCAATCATTCTTTCATTCGATTTCATTCAAATGAGTGTGTTCGAGCCGTTGCTGACAAAGTGATTGGTGGAAACTAACTAAAACTTTTCTCTTGAGGTTTGTGAGACATAATGAGATGAAGTCATATGCCTAGTTAAGTTACAGATTCTAGCTTTCGATGATTGTGCTGACTAGGCCTAAAGCTAAAAGTTGAATGCAGTAATAAGGGTTATGTGTGAGCATGCACTGAAGTTTTGACAAGCGTGGTCTTTCAGAAGACATCCTGTGTCCTTAGGTACAGTTTCTCCTGTTTATTTGACTGAATGCTGATTTGTGGGCTTAGTATAGAAATCGTTCTCCTGGGAACCAAGACCATACCACAGCAAAACCATAATTACAATATATCTCAGGTTTGAGTGGTTTTGCCTTCCTCCTAAGATCATTAAACTCTTTATTTCCTTCTTGTGGTCTGCAAAATAAAAGCTTAAAGCAAGCCAAAGGATTAAATAAGTTCTAAATTGCTTTTGTTGCAGAAAGACTGGAATGTGTAAGTGAGTTCCTGAGAATGAAAGTCTGTGAGCTGTTTATTTTGTATTATTATTATTAAAACAGAGCATATATCCCTGACCAGATGTCTATCAATTTGGCATTTATATGAAAAGTTTCCAAAAAAATAAATTATCTTCTCTTTTGTTCCTTGGAGGAAATTAAGTAATTTATATTTGGAATGACTTAAGACAATTTTTTAATGCAATTATTCAGCATATCAGACTATGCCAGATTTAAGGAAAATGCTCACACAGCTCCAGGACGTGTTCATTATCATTAAGCACTAACCTGATAACTGAGAGCTGTTCTCGAATCAGCAGTTAAGTGAAGGACTACACAGTCTGTTCATTTTCCACAGTGGCTTGGCACAATAAAGGCTGAAGCAGCAGCCAAAACCAAAACAGATGAATGCACAAGACTTTGCACTTACATTTAGTCATTTAGCTGACACTTTTGTCCAAAGCGACTTACAATTGAGACATTCAAGCAATTCAACAAAAAGAGGCAATAGACACAAGAAGTGCTAATTATACAAAAGAAACTGTTAGTGCTCAGAGAATTAAGTCCTAGAGTAAGACAGTGTTTTTATAGAGAAAGATATATATCTTATAGAGAAAGATAGAGTGTTCCTACAGTTGGTTTGTCAAACCTACTCACCTGTGTGAAGCACGCACTTTATAAAAGCATTTTTTTTGTAAGAACCTGTCTGGTGCGAAACTGATGCAAGTGTTGGTTAAAGTGTCATGGGCATTAACCAGATGTGGCTTATGCACGAACATTGTGATCTATTCGCACAATTAACCACTTGAGTTTACTTACTTTATTTGCGCATCAAATTTGTGTGTCAAATTCACATCACAACAGACACTGAATTGCATCATGGGAGGGACGTCTTTCAGCCTGGTGACTCCAGTTTCATTGCTAAATGGCTGACATGAATTTTATTCATCAGTAGCTGTGCTTTATGTGCTTTAGGAAGGTTGAAAAATGGCATAGATTTGTTTGGCGCCATGTCTGGGTCCATCAGATCCTTCAGAAGTGCACCCAGATTGGTGAGTTCATAAACTCCTCCAGAAGATGCACCTGGATGATGGCTGCTTTTTGTGGTATTTCTAATTGAGCCAATCCCAGTTTGATGACCCATTGTCGTTTGGTGGCAGGAGGATTTCCCATTAGGTCACCAGTAACAGTCGCTATGTCTTAATCACACCCCTACTAGAACTAGCTCCTGATTGGTTAACGCGGCACGAATTTCCGCCAAAGTTCAGATTTTTCAACTCGATCGATTCATGCGGATTGCACCTTAAGTGTGTCAAATGACTGAAAGCTCAATTTGCACGGTGTCACTTGTTCAAATTGCGTAATTTTGCGCCGCCTCTCAGGATGTCTAATCACGTCTTTTACATTGACTTAATATGTAAATCACTCGAGCTTAACACTTCATCCGCATCTTGTATGAACATACCATAAGAGATGAAAGAGTGTGTTTTCTACAGGTGGTTTGTCAAGCCAACTCATCTGTGTGAGGCACACTGGTACTATGGTAATATTATACCATATAATCAGATTAAACTTTAGAATAGTTTAATCAGGTGAACATTTAGTTGTATCAGTGCTGTATGGACTGCGTGTAATGGTAGATGCTTAAGCTGCAGTAATAGCAGTCCACTTCTTTGGTGACAGCTGATGGGCACTGAGCAGTGAGACAGAAGCCCAGAGGTCGACTTTCATGCAAGACAGCAGCCGCAGACAAGAGGCTTTGAGCAAGAGTCTGGAATCTCAGACACGTCGGAATGTTTCCAAACACTATCACTGATGGGCAGAAACTCAAGACACCTCAGAATAGGGACCAGTACTTGCCAGTATCTGTCTGTCTGTCAGTTTATCATTCTATAGTTTAATTTTATAGCTTAATTGTTCGTTTATGCCATTGCTTGTGTGACAGATTCATTGGAAATATTTGAAACTGCAAACTTAAACATACGTTTGACTGCAGTTTCAAGGTGTTATGCTATGGGGCAGTATGATGGCAACAACGTTTGTTCCTTTTCACGCTTATGATATTTACTGGGATATATTATTGACAAAGAAAGGATTTTTTTGTGCAGTTCTTTGCACAACACCAAATAAATACCACAAAACACCTTAACAGTGTCTTTGATTTGTGATCAAATATGTTTGCCTTACCTATCTATCTCCATATGGACAACTTTTATGAACGTACCCAGAGCAATGTATTTTACATTTGACATTATGTTTGTTTTAATGTTCGTTTGCTTGGTCATACATTTGATCACTTGCTCGTTTTATTGTTGTTTATGGCTTGTTCTATCCTTCTTTATTTCTGTCTGTGTTACTTGAAGGCTTTAAATGTGAGCTGTGACCACAAAGGTTGTATGTTGAACTTGTATATTTGAGGGAATAGCCACAAATACAGTGCTCAGCATATATCAGTACACCCCCCACAAATCTCTCATTTAAATGAATATTTTCTATAGGATGCTTTACGATATTATATTTGTGCATATACATTAAATTAGTCAGTACTGAAGCCAAATCTGGAGCTAATCTAACAAAATAACTTCCAATAATGGTTAAAAAATGAGTAGCCCAAATTTATATTATAGGGAAAAATATAAAATAACATTTTCAAAAATAGCAAAAACCAAGAGAAACAAAAAATATATACAATTTAGTTGAACTTTTGTAGGTTGTAATTTTTTTGCAATATTTTGCATGAATTTAAATGTATTTTTCCCATTTCTAAAGATGTTCTGTGACTGAAATATTATTTAAATAAATATATCTGTTTAATAAATCTGTTTTGTTCAAATGCACCAATATATATTACCAATATTCACTGAGAAATGGCTAAATTTTCAAAATGGGGTGTGTTCATATATGCTGAGCACTGTACATTGTATGAGTCGAAATTGTTGATTTTAATAAAACCCAACTTTTTCTGATTTGAGGTTGTACATTTTATAAATGCTTTATCATAAATATATCATAAATATCATAAATATAAACCTCTTCTTTGTTAAATTGCTAATGTGCATTGCTAAGAAGATTTTCTCTATTTATTTCTTAGAAAACTCAGATTCCAGATTTTCAAAAGGTTGTCTCATCCAAATACTGCCCTATCCAAACCGTACATCAATGGAAATATTATTTATTCAATCTCAATTAAACACTTATGAATGGTTTTGTGGTCCATTTTTATATCATGATGCTTATTTGCTCTCTCTTTCATCCATCCATCACCTGCCTATGTTTCTTGTTGGTACTTGTTGGTTTTAGAAGATAATTAGGTCTTTTTAGTATTATAGCTATTCTTTATTTATTGTTTTTTTCTGTATTCTGTTTGTTCTGTCATTTTATCGTTCTATCGTTTGTTTGTTCTATCATTCTTTCATCTTGTTTTTTTTTTTTTTGAATTTGTTGAATCATTTAATAATTTAGTTTAATCACTCAATCTCCTATTTTATTGCCCGTTTGTTCTATTGTTAGTGTAGTGTTAGTATTTCTAGTCTTTTCATCTGTCATCATGTAGTTCCAACCATTCATCGCTCCCTTAATCTACCACTTTCAATTGCTTCATCATCCTGGTTGGTCCTTCTTTCATGCCTTTGCAGTTTATCAGCCATCTATTGTGTGCCTCTAGATAGGCCACTTTATACTTTAAGCTTTCTAGTTGTTTGTAGCTCCAAGAGGAGGTCTTAAGGTTGCAGATGCTTGAAATCTGGGTTCGCTCTCGCTCTCTCAAGTGCTGACAGGATCAGCGGGCAATAAGACCGACTGTCTGTTCTCAGATCAGATGCCAAGCAAAGCAGCTCCCTGAATCTCCACCTCTGAAATCCTTCAAAAAAGAGCTGTGTTGATGGCTAAACCCATGAGTCTTTGAGGGGCCAGAGGAGCGTGGATATTTGAAAGTAATTTCAGGACATTCCTCCTTTTCTTTGTGTTTAATTTCTATCTCATGGTCGTCTTTAGTATATACATTTTCTCCTCAGCCTAGATGTTACTTTTAAAGGGGCTTTAAAAAAAGAGGTTAATTATGACTTGTTTAATAAAATGAAGCCGCAATCAAATATTTAAAGGCCAGTCTGAATGTCCTGCACTCCACACAAATAAATCTGGGTTGTACAGGCCCAATTAATCAGTATTGGATTTCCAGCCATTCTGTAGGGTTTAAAATCCTTCACTTAATTAAGTTGCAGAGACCTCTATCTGTGTTTGGCAGTCAAGTCATCCATATGGAGGTTTGTGGGCTGAGGCGATAGACGGGTCACTGTCAGTTACAACACAAAATGAAAATAGTTAAAGGCACACAAATACTGCTTTCTATGAGCCACAGTAAGTTACTGCAATCTGACATTGCTAATGTCTGCTCCATTGTTTTATCATTAACTAGGTACAATATTTGCTGAGTAAGAGCTTCTGTCTTCAACCCAGGCTCAACAGCCAATATTACTACTGTGTCTATTTATGGTTCCTGCAGTTGCTCATAAAGAAACTGAAGAACAGAATTTTAACAAAGATTAAAATGAATGTTTTTTTTTTATTATTTTATTAATATTTACAAATAATCAAATGATTATCTTTAATCTTCATTATATTTTTTAGTTGTAGGTTCTTAATAAAGTTAATAATGTTAAATAAAATAACCCCTAACTATACAGTTGAAGGCAAAATTATTACTTGTAAAACTAAATAAAAAATTCCCAAGTGATGTGTAATTGAGTGAAAGAGAACATATTTACACATTAGTTTTACTAATTTCTAATAACTAATTTCTTTTGTTTTTGCAATGAGGACAGTAGACAATAATTTGCTAGTTATTCTGTAAGATACTAGTATTCAGCCTAAAGTGCAATTTAAAGGCTTAATTAGGTTAACTAGGCAAGTTAACCATTGGACAACAGTGGTTTGTTCTGTAGCCAATTGAAAAAATAATTATTAAAGGGGATAATAATATTGACCTTAAAAATATATTCCAGCCAAACTAAAAGAAAAAATATATATTATAGGACAAGAACATACCATAAAAATGTCCTTGCTCTGTTTAAAATTTGCAAAATATTTTAAAAAGAATCAAAGTTTCCCTGGAGGTCTAATAATTTTGTCTTCAACTGTATATACTATTTTATTAAACGTATCCAGAAACTAAATGTGACTGGAATGTAAATAGCTAGACCAATTGCTTAAATGAACCCCACTGACTATCCCACCGCTGATTTTTAAATGCCAGTTTTGAACATCAAATGCTTTTTGATGGGGACTCTTGAGATTAATATGTTTTATGATGAAACAGCCTGTGCATTCATTGCTTTCAATCTCTGGCATAAAAAGAAAGACCAAACGGCTTTGCATATTTACTCTTCTTCAGACTTTAACACCTGCAGGCCCTACTCTTAGTTTTTCTGCCCTCAGCACAACACCTTTTTAGTACACCCATGAACCCTGTATATTAATACCAAAGCATGCTGGTTTTTGCATTTCAAATATAGCGTGGTAAATAAAACTTTGGGCTGGTCACTACACATTTGTTGGTTCAGGCTAAGGTTGAGCCATGACCTTTATGTCCTTAAGATAGTTCGTCAAATTCTGAATGTTCATTTACTCAACCTTTACTTGTTTAAAACCTATCCAGAAAACCTAACAGAAAAGTTTTGAAAAATGCTAGTAGCTGGTACCCATCGACTTCAATAGTAGGAAAAAATGAATGCTATGGAAGTTGATTGGTGCCAGCAAACAGCATACTTCAAAATATCTTCTGTTGTGTTTAATCGCAAAGGTTTAAAACCACATGGGAAAATGAATGAGGTCATTTTAATATTTGGGTGAACTATCCCTTTTAATTGCTTTAGATACATGGTCTTGGCAGGCATGACTTTACCACTCAGTCTTCATCCAGTCAGTACCTGGTAGGGTTGTTTATTCCCAAAAGACCCCATTATAAGTTCAATCTGTGTAGTTCTCTCTTCGAGTCCTGGTAAGAACTGATCTCAGTCTCCCCCTGATCTTCTTACGTGTCTGACAAGCTATCACAGACTTTAATTGGATTGGAGGTGCCAGTATTTTTTTCATTCCTCTCTCACCTCCAGCTTTGTAGAGTACTCAAGGGAAAATCTCAAATTAGGGTCTACTTTAGTTTGGAGGGATTTGCTATATCCCCTTACCTCTCCACAGGAGAAAGGTATTATATTGCTTTCAAATACAATCAATGGGCATTTTATTAGGATAAGTTCAACTGCTTGTTAAGGCAAATATCTAATCAGCGAATTACCTGGGAGCTGCTCAGTGCATTTAGGCATGTAATCATGGCCAAGAAGATCTGCTGAAGTTCAAGCCGAGCATCAGAATCAGAAAATCCTGATCTGCTAGCTATTCATGCACAATTATCTCTTGGGTTTACAGAGAATGGACGGAGAAATAGAAAATATTCATGGAGTTGCAGGTCTGTGGGTGAAAATGCTGTCTGTATGACAGAGGTTAGAAGAAAATGAGTGCTTTTTTCAAATTAATATAAAAGACCACAGGCAAATAACCACTTGTTACAACTGAGGTCTGCAGAAGAGCTTTTCTGAATGCCCAACCTTGAATCAGATGAGCTACAGCAGCAGAAGAAGAGCACACTGGTACCACTCATGTCAGATAAAAACAGCAAAATGAGGCTACAAATAACATGGGCTCACAAAATTGGGAGACGAAAGATAAAAAAAAATAGCCTTGTCTGAGTCAAGATTTCTGCTGCAATATTTGGGTGTCAGGGCCAGAACTTTGTGTAAATAACATACAAGCATGGACCTATCTTGCTTTATCTTGCCTTAATGTTGTGGAGGATTTTTTTGGGCACACCTTGGGTCTCTTAATATTGTTGAGGATCGATTAAACTGCATAGCCTACCTAAGTACTGCTGCTGGCCTGGTTCATGTCTTTATGACCACAGTGTGCCAGTCTTGTGATGGCTACTTCCAGCAGGGTAAAGCCATGGTCACACTATAGTTTGAGCATGCGAAATTCTGTCGTATGTCACTGCAAAAAGGGGCGGGATTAAACAAGATGATTAGACATTAAAATAGCAAGCGATTGCTCCATATTTTGAATTTCTGTACAGACAGGTCATGTTTTGACCTTCTGTTGGTGTCACGCAACCAAGTGATGCGATTTCGCAGGTCAGAGTTTCACAAAGCTTGAACTTTGCAAAGCAGCCACATGTCAAACTTGTCCCACGAGCTTGCGTTTCCAGTCTTCCACATTCGCATTCGTATGAATGGAAGTCCATGGGGCAAAAAGTGCAGTGTGACCGCCGCTTAACACGCAGTCACAAAACTCAACTCATCTCAAGCTGATTTCTAGAACATCATTATGAATTCGTTATACGCATATAACCTCCACAGTCACCATGACACATTTGTTATGTACAGGAAAGGGAGATTTATCATAGATGTGTACACTGTGTGGCTATCATATCAACATGGAGTAAAATATCTGAAGAATGATTTCAGCACCTTGTTGAACCAATGGCACAACCCTGTACTAGCAAGGTGTAGCTACCTAATAAAGTGAGCAGTGAGTGCATAACCATTTATACTCATACTTAGATATTCTTAGACTTTAATACCCATGTGTCTGTGGTTGCTTAGTCTTTTGAATCTAACACAAGAATTCCTGGTATGTTTTAATAGCCAGGTCAAGGTTGGAATATATCTGCCTTGTTTGAGCTGCTGAGGCCAGGTAAAGATATTCCTGCTGTTTTGACTGAACTCTGAGTACCTCAGCCAAGAATTCTAGGAACCACTGGATGTTTAAGGTTATATTTGTGTTATTAACTTTGTACTGCATGCTTCATATGTGTGTACACTTGAAGGTTTTGAGAACTTGTGCGCTGGTGGTCACTTTGACTGCTGGATTTTGTGATGATTGGAGCTCCTGTCTGGCCCGACCGTGGATTTAACTTTGACCAAACTTGGACTCCTGTATGAACCTCCACTTTGAGGTTCCACACTCCTGATTTCAGCCCAATCTGCCAGCTTTTCCTCTGCATCAGCTTTTTGCTCTCTTACTGTGGGCTCAAATGCCAGCCAGCGCTCCACAAGGCTAAACACCGGAGCTGCACGCTTGTGGCTTGGTGAAATGCAGGTGTGCTGCCCAAGTCTTTTGAGAGATGTTTTCTTTCAACACGGTCCCTCCCAAAAACAGCACATCAGTTGTGGGTAAATATCCCGCTGGTTCCAGCGTATGCCAGCACTTCAAAGCGGCAAGGGCTTCCTGAGAAGAGCCAGGGGTTAAATCAGTTGGGTTGCTGTCTACTTTAATGACTTTCCGCTCCCATAAATTTGCTTCAGCACTTCAAGCGTCAGGAAACTGCTGAAGTCGTTACCTAAATAAACCATAACATTTTCATTCCTCACTGAGTATTCAGTGTTTGGGTTCTGCACAACTTGCTCTGGTTAACCTGTGGTGGGAATTTTGTGTGCGACCTCAGAATCACCGGTGGCCATTGTGATGCTGCAAATGCGAAGAGAAGAAAGGCTGGCCAATCAAATGAATGGTATTTGTCACCTGAGGGCGTTGGTAGGATCCAGTTGGCTGAGATTGAAACCCAGACAGAAGGAAGAATAAGGAAATGTCTGTTCAGGCAGAACCACAGACACCTGCTGGGGTCCTAATTCACTCGCCAGGGGCTGAATTCATTCCGTCGTCTCTTAATTAAGGCTTTGATAAAGACGGTTGCCGGTGATGGTTTCGGGCAAGTTTTTTTTTTACACTGATGTTCTTGAAAGGTAGAGGCTTAATAACGTGTATCAATACACATCATTCATTTGCAAGTCACTTTGGATAAAACCGTCTGCCAAATGAATAAATGTAAATGTAAATATTAAGTGTGTCATACAGATAACTGGGTTAGGGACAGGTTTGATGTATGGGTAGGTTTAAGGGTGGGTTAAGGTGTAAGGGATGGTCAACAGTGTAATTACAGAAATTAATTACAGATGTGAATTGTATGTTTAATCAATCATAAGTGCAATGGAAAAACATATATTTACACTAAGTTCATTGCATCAAATTATTAGTTTAAGTGTAAGTACATATTAGTTAAGGCCACCCAAGATAAAGTGGGCTTTTTAAAAAAAAAAATTAAAAATTATTTTTAGCAGGTAATAATGTTGTAAATAAGGCTTTAATAATATTTCTTTTTTGTATCATCAGCAACAATGGGGATTACTTTTTTGTTTTGCTATCTACATGTCTTTTTCTTACTTTGAAAGTGTCTGTAGCCATTAATAATTTCAGCTCAAAATCTTTAATGTTATACTGTAGGAAAAATTCACATGTACTTTACAGTATATGGCCTGTAAATGATAAATGAACAGCAAGTAAACAACTTTTTTTAAAACTATACTTAACTTTTAAAACAAGTTATGACCTCACTGGAAATTAATCTCATGATTTCTGTCCAGTCTATAGAAAGCAGACATTTCTTTGTATCCCAAAACATGTTTTTTAGATGTACTATTTATTTCTTCATGTGCGTTTCCCACATTGCCAGAGAACTGAAGCATGTTATGAACCTTTTATTGTCAAATTAACTTTTTTTCTTATTGTTTTTATGTTGTTTACAATAAATATAGCCTTTCATTATAATCATTATTTTTTAATATTGAGTTTGTTTGTTATTCAAAGGTTTTCTAGTTAATTTCTCCTCTGCAAACTCCTGTATCATTAGACTGATTCCTACTGAGTTAATAGAGCCTTAAAGCTCTTTAATCTCTCTTTCTCTCTCTCTCTCTCTCTCTCTCTCTCTCTCTCTCTCTGTCTCTCTCTCTCTCTCTATCTCTCTCTCTCTCTCTTTCTCTCTCTCTGCATAAAGAATGGTTACATTGTATGCACTGACATTTTGTTAATGTCTTCATCGAATTTGCTTTTGAACATTAAGTATAAATTCTACTTGAACTTTACGTAAGGAATAGTTAATGATGGGATTGAATGAATTATTAGGAAAAAAAATATTAGTGTGTCTTTGGGTTAGTGTGACTGTATGGGGAGAGAGAGCAGGAGAGTGTAGGTGCTTTTAATATAGAAAAATATATATTTCCTGAGGAGAAAAAAAAAAGTTTTGTTTTGAATTAGTTTTGTTCTTTATTACCCTATTTTAAGGGTATTTTTAAGATTTTTTTTGATAAATTTTGTAATTTTGCTATTAATTTGCTTACCCATACCCCGTAGAACCATTAAAGAATATTTTTCTTATTATTTTTCTTATATTTATATATATATATATTTTTGCTGAAACTGGTATTTGGCAAGTTGCTGATTGGCAAGTTGACAGCTACCAAAAAAATGTACAAAGGCAAAACAAAATCAATATCCATTTCTTAAAGGGGACCTATTGTGCAAATATCACTTTTATAAGGGGTTTAAACACAGTTGTGCGGCAACAGTGTGTGAATATAGCCAGCTTCTAGTGGCAAAAATTAATTGATTCTATTTTTTATAATCACACTTCATAAAAACAGTCTGTAGAAACACTTGGATGACATTCCCCATTTGTAAGTGTCATCAGAGGGGGAAAGCCCCGTCCATTAATGACAATCTCTCCCTCATTAGCATAGTCAGCCCTGAATGAAAAGCAGCCATCCCCCATTAGAGTGCTGACACATAGGCGTTTATAGCTCCACCCTCTTTTAAAAAGAGGGCCGAGAGCACAATCTCATTTGAATTTAAAGTGACAGTCACCAAAACGGCACAATTTGGATCAAAGCCTAAAAGGGGCAGTTTCAAAGAGTTATAAAAAAATATTTGTGTGGTATTTTGAGCTGAAATCTAGCATACACACTCTAGGGACATCAGAGACTTTTTTTACATCTTATAAAATGGGGCATGATAGGTCCTCTTTAAGATGTGAAGTGATCAGACTGTACTAGAAGCTGAACATTTTCACATATTACCTCTAAATCAAATGGTCCTGAGCATGTTCACGGCAGTGTTTAGAGCTGTTTGTCAACCAATCAAAACCAAGCATCCAACAGCCTTGTAGTGTAAGTCTAGTCAATATAAGTCCACACTCTGAAACAAATTTAAACCATATGATATTTAGCTGTGATTGAAAGGTCAATATGCACCATGTTTCCGTCATCCCTAAGGCTCGTCTTGTCAGCAGTGGGGGATTGTGATGTGATCACATGTACCTGTATATGTGCGTGTCAGACCGCTGTTATTCTCACTCTTCTGAAGAGCAGGTGCTTGTGGTTTTTACTTGTATTTGTTGACCTGGATCCCGGTGCAGTTGAGGTCTGTCTGCCCGCTTGCACAGCCAGTGAAACTCAATCTCTGATAGTTCTTCATTAATGTCCCATGAGTCACAGTAGTGACCTAGAGCCTCCAAAGTGCATAGCGGCCGTCTGTACGCCATGGAAAAGGAATGAAGCTTCCTCGCAGGCCTAACATCAGTCATCACAGACAGACGGCTCAGTCTGCATGTCTCATTTTTTCCTCTGCTATGTGTTTCTTGTTGTTTAGCAAAAGTTAGTAATTAGTCACAGAATTACCAGTGTTTGGATTACAGTATCAGCGATAATGAAGTACGCTCTTAAACGCATATACATTGGTTTAGTTTGGATTGGTGTTTATTTTGGGTTGTGGAACGTTTATGTTTGGTTAAGCAGATTTAATCAGATGTTTAGTTTTGGTGTGTCTAGGGCTTTCAGTGGGACACTTTAGTTTGTGATGTACAATAATGGAGAATTTCAGACTGAGTGGAAAAACATGTCTCATTGGAAAATAATGCATTCGTGCAAACTGTACCAGTGGTGAATTATTTGAAAATAATGCACAACCTACAGTAAACCCTTCTCTAAAACTAAGCAGTAGTGTTAACAAATGTAAGTGTGAAATTAAAACATTTATTCAAGTAGCCAAGCCATTTTAGCCTCCTTATAAAAAATGAACTGTTACTTGCAGTGGTCATGTGATCATGCAGACATCGGAATGTATTAGAATGTGTCTACCTGGATTTACAAACTGACATAAATAATTAATAATGATGTCAAACTGGAGAGCTGCCAAAATAATGATGGTACCAACGTTGTCCAACATCAAAACTGAACACTTGACCAAACCAAGTCATTATCTTGACAGGCAAACAGCTTTTTCAAATGTACAAAAACCTTGCTGCATCTCAGTTTGCCTACTTATACTGTGTTTTAAAAGTATGTGTCATTAACAAATCCGTCTGTCTCGCGCTTTCACCATGTTTGTAGTTTAACACTTTTTTTTTTTTCACCCAAGTTAATTGAATATAATGAAATGGAATTCACTTCGCAATGAAGTGAAATCGCAATGTATTGTGCCAATATTAGCCATTATAGTATAGATGGATCTGGACTTTAAGTTTCTTCCAGAAAAAGTAGACTAATCCTAGTAACTTTGGAATACTCATTGTAGCATACTATGATTTGGGACACACTAATTCTATTTTCAAATACTATTTAGGATGGATAGTATGGGACGCAGCATCTGTCTGATTGTGGACTGAGTCCCAAACTGGAAAGCAAAAGAAGCATTTCAAACAAACAAACAAACAAACAAACAAACAAACAAAAAAAAGTGTTTACAAGGCCTTAGTTTACCAGCTATGCACAGTATTGCGCCATGAACTGCAAGAACAATCTGCCCCATAATCATTTTAGTTTATGTGAAAAGGAATAAAACACGATGTTTCAATCCAGCTTTACACATTACAAAAATGCTTTTAGTGTGGAAGAGGCCAAGGTTAACTGTATTTGCACTTTTTTAGGGTCTTAGCATTATTAAACTGCAAAATAAGATTTTATTTAAAAAAAATAATTGTGTGTAAAGAGATAAAACTAGATTTTTTTTATTCAAGCTTTACACATATATAAAAAAAATTGCATTTATGGGCATGTTTTTCCAATAAGCCTAGCTTGGCGAGGAGGGCTGCCGCATGTGCCCAAACACCATGTAATAATGAGGGATGTTTTTACAAAGTGAAAATGGCCATGAAAACATTTTGCTTGCATCATAAACGAAAGCACCAGTGGTTCTTATTTAAACCTTGAATATGTATTTTAATTAGCTTTGGAAAGTGAATGTGTCATGCCATTTTTATAATGTTGCAAATAATGAGCGACACAATTTATTGGGAAACTTGAAAATGCAATTTGAGCTGTCTGCAGAATAAGCTTAGCATTTCGGAAAGTTTGCTTGGAAGACATTTCAGAATGTTTGCCCTGGAAAATTATTCCTTCTTTTATTATTATTATTATTATTATTATTATTATTATTACTATTATTATAGAATACAGGTTTGCATTTTATTTAGAACAGGCTTGTTTTTGTGCATGGTTTACTCAGACTTTATTTGAGTGAAGGAATATAGGCCATACTTCACATGCCCACACATGGCCTAAGCTTGTTGGGGCTATGGGGTTGAATCCTTCTTTAACTGACTTAACTCTTCTGGGATCCAAAGCACATGGTGCATCTCGAGTAATTAAGTTGCTGCCATGAAGAGAGTGTAAGAGCTTTCTGAGGGTCTGGTTTCATTATACTATCCTCTCACCCCTCAAATCACTCAAGCACACGAGGCAGAGTCTCAATAACATTCAATGCCAACTGCTGAATTCAGTATAGTTGCATGAATTAATGTGAATGATGATATTGTTGTAGAGCAGGTTTATTCACATTTTTTATTTTGGTCACACTAAGTTTGACTGTTCAATTATTAGAAAATAATGGTGTTGTGGTCCCGGATGAGAAGTTACATTATCAGACATCCAAACTTGGGAAAAGTCATTTCCGGGGGAGACAGAGATGATTTGCGGGATGTTGCGGGAGAATTTGGCGGGTGGGTGTTGGTGGGGGTTTTGCTATTTCTGGGAGATTATCATTCGTTTGCGGGCATCTGGGAGTATCTATGCATTTGCGGGAGACTCGCGGAACTTCCGGTAGACTTGGAATGTCTGCATTGTTTTCTAATAATTTTTTCTTTCTTCATGTATAAGGACGACACCCATTAATCACCATTTCTATAAATGTTAGCCAGTTGGCAACTTGGCAACGTAAAACCTTTAAAATATCAAAAGTTATAACAACAGAACACATCAGACAGCACATTAACAAAATAACAACAATCAGCAACAAAAATAAAAGAGCATTATAGACAATAATAGATAGAATTTAATTAAATTCAGTGGACTGGAGTCAATAATCCCATATACTGAAGTGAAGTGAGCCTTGTCAATACGTAAGTCAAGTAAGTACTATATGGTTACCCAAAGGCTATAGAATACACAAGACATGTCACTCGTATAGTTTTGAATGCGGAAAAGTGTGTAACAGTCAATATGGCGAATGAAGCCCCGCCTTCAAGTACAAGAGCCAGTCATTGATCGCTATAGACTGACTGTTCTGAAGGGGCTCAGACCAGACGTAAGTTTCTGCAGATTTTGTGTGATTCGAATGATATCACAGGGTTATAAACGAAACTAAAGAGACAGTTGTCGTTTCATTTTATTGATGATTCCTAATATGAAATTTAATTGTAAGCTTGGCAGACAAGTTTGGAAAATTTGATGTTTCCCCATTCAAACAAAATGCCTGAGCATACTGCCCGAGAAACGTTTCAAAGATGAAAAAGTGAAATGGCTTGCCTTAAAAGGACTTTGGATTACCACAGCTAAAGACACTGTTCAGATGTTGTACTTCTAGATATTTGTTCCATTTTTCCCTTAAACTGCTGCTGTGCGTAGGAATAGTTTCTTAATCATCTCGTCTCAAGTCTTCTGTTTTCTTCCATTTGATTTTTGACTATCAAAGTCCCTTTAAGGCAAGGCATTTTGCTCGGTTAAGTGCTTCTCGATCATGCAAGTGCAGCTTCTGTCTTTTTGAATGGGGAAACATCAAATTCTCCAAAATTAGAATTAGCTTACGATAAAATTTCTTATTTGAGATCTTCGGTGCAACTTAAAAACTGATTTATTAAATCAGCTTCTAAACATTCAAACAATTTTACATTTACATTTAGTCATTTAGCAGATGCTTTTGTCCAAAGCGACTAACAATTTAGGAGGCATTCAGCAATTCAACAAGAAGAGACAATACACACAAGAAGTGCTAATAGAGGAACTGTTGAATCATGATGTCAAATAAAAAAAAAATTTCTGGTTGACCCAGCTAATAAGCCAGGAATTCATTTAAAATGAGGTCTGATGGGAAGGACTCAAAAATATTTTTCATATATAGTTTACGTCAATTATTAGCCCACCTGTATATTTTATATTACCTGTATATACTGTAGCCCTCCCCCCCCCCCACATTTCTGTTTAACGGAAAGATTTCAACACATTTCTAAACATAATAGCTTTAATAACTAATTTCTAATAACTGATTTCTTTTGTCTTTGCCATGATGACAGTACATAATATTTTACTAGGTATTTTTCAAGATACTAGTATTCAGCTTAAAGTGACTTATAAAGGCTTAACTAGGTTAATTAGGTTAACTAAGCAAGTTAGGGTAATTAAGCAAGTCATTGTATAACGATGGTTTGTTCTGTAGACAAAAAAAAATCGAAAAAAAATGCTTAAGAGAATACTGTGAAAATTCTTGCTTTGTCAAACATCATTTGGAAAAATATTTGAAAAAGAAAAAAGAATTGAGAGAAGGGCTAATAAGTTTGACTTCAACCATACATTACAAAACCAGAGAACATATGTTTTCAAGCATAGTTTGTTCATTTAAAAGTAGACATTTCAAGCTTCATGTAGATATATTTCTCATGTTTGTGAAGCAAGTATTCGCTGAGATTCCAGCACATTTGCTGACCTCAGAAGGTTTGTAACAATGAAGCTGCAGAAAGTTTGTAAAGAACGTGCACCTGGAATAAGCCCCTCGCACTGAGAATTGTCTATAGCAATCAGTGATTGGCTCTTTAAACATGCTATTTAAACATCTGTCTAACAAGCTCTGTTCTGTTCTTTCTTTTACTGCAGAAGTGGACCTCACGGTGTGCAAGCATGCGGGGCCATCATGTTGTACACGAAAAATGGAAGATAGGTACAGAGCGGCTGTCCTGAGAGACACCACCCAGACCATTCGATCGTACAGCTATGAGCTCAAGTTTATCATTTCTGCACACGCCGCCGCCTTCCAGGGTACGCAGATGCATGGATGATTGAATGAATGGTGGAAGGATGAAATGGATGATTGATAAGTGAAACGAATAGGCAAATATATGGAGTTGATTGATTGGATGGATGTGTAAATGAATTTGTTGATGTAACAACAGAGGCTCATTTAGGGCCCTGTGATTTACACAATGCTGACCCAACTGAGGAATCCAGTCATAATAATTAGAATTTAGTGTATAACTGTGACAAAAAATGCTAAATATTGCATTACGGAGCCAGATCAGTCTCAAAAATAATGCATTTATGAAACAAAAGTCATTTCAAAATCACAATCCAGTTCGTAAATTCGAAACACATTTGATGAATACACAAACCCAGTT
>CAIGQW010056815.1:918602-935680 GCA_903798125.1 Danio choprae
AAATTCGAAACACATTTGATGAATACACAAACCCAGTTCGTAAATTCAAAACACATTTGATGAATACACACATCCAATTTGTAATTCAAAACACGATTCATTAATATGCAAATCCAATTGGTAAATTCAAAATGCAATTCATAAATACACAAATCCAATTCGAAAATGCACAAATTCAAACCACACTCTTTTGTGTATTCATGAATTGTCTTTTGGATTTAGGAACTGGATTTAGGAAATGCGAACTGTGCTGTGCATGCATGACTTTTATTTTGTAAATGTCTTTCTAAGAGGCCTCACAGTGGCTCAGTGGGTAGCACGTTCGCCTCACAGCAAGAAGGTCGCTGATCGCTGGTTCGAGCCTCGCCTGGGTCAGTTGGCGTCTCTGTGTGGAGTTTGCATGTTCTCCCTGTGTTGGCGTGGGTTTCCTCCGGGTGCTCCGGTTTCCCCCACAAGTCCAAAGACATGCGATATAGGTGAATTGGGTAAGCTAAATTGTCTGTAGTGTATGAGTGTGAATGGGTGTGTATGGATGTTTCCCAGAGATGGGTTGCAGCTGGAAGGGCATCCGCTGCGTAAAACATATGCTGGATAAGTTGGCGGTTCATTCCGCTGTGGCGACCCCAGATTAATAAAGGGACTAAGCCGAAATGAAAATGAATGAATGAATGAATTATTTCTAAGATATTGCATGGAGATCCTACAATGGAGAATTGTAGCTTTTTGGTTGCTAAAATTGATATAAACTATTAAAATGGAGTTCATAAATTCTAAATGAGATAAATAATGGAATGCAGTGAAAAAAACATTTAAAAAGAGCAATTTGAGGAGAAAAATAGACTATAGTATCAGTAAACTTTTATTCCTTTTCCCTTATATTATGATTACGGGGGGAGGTTATTGATCAATAAAGACTTGATTTCATATGCAAATGCAATGTTATGACTTCATAATCTATTTAATATAGAGCATGATTGTCAAAAGTAATACTTTTAGATGTTGGCACAGCATTATGGCATAGCACTGGCTTCATATTTCAGTTTTTTTTCTTAAACGTACTCAGTAGTCAGCCTGGAATAACATTGTGCTTGAAGTGATAATCCCGCCATTAGTTTGACCGGTTGTTGTGAAGATGCACGAGTTTCTGTGTGTATGTGAAATGACAGTTTTTCATGCGTGCTAAACTGTTTAAAGTCCTCATATAGTAAGACGGAAGAGTCTGAAAAGTTTTACACATTCTTCAGTGTGTATGTTGCAAACAAAGCCAGGCCATTCATGGAGACTTTATATTTAGTCTTATTTAGTCTTTTGTGGTTGAGTTTTCACAGACGCTGTAGTCCACATGATTTTATTAGGCATACGAATAGATTTATTCTTCAAAAGTTTGTCATATTTCATGAATTTTTAAGATTCTGCAATTCCATCTACGTTTTCTGCATCATGGATGTCAAAAGGGCATAGGAATACTTTGATGTAGATGCAAGGGACATTTAATTTCTTCACTGATGATTGGATAAGAATAATAACCAGTGCTGAAACACTTCATCTACACATTCATCTATTTTGGATTAACCACAACATGCTTTTAGAGCAACTGGAAAGTGCAAGAATCAATTAAATATGATTTATCTGAAATGCTGACACAAGCATGCTTTTCCGTTTGGGATAGAAGTTGGCTATTCTTATGAACTTTTTTTAAAATTGACTTGTTTAATTGGCAAAAATGGCATAACTCCACTTGAAAATACTATTGTAATTTATAGTAAGCACTACAGTGTTTTTAACCATACTATAGTAAATTTCTTGAATTTATCTTTTGTAGTAATTCTGTTATTGCTGTTGTAATTCAACTATAGTATAAACAAATTAGCCTATACTGTACTTTAATAATAATAATAATAATAATAATAATAATAATAATAATAATAATATTAATAATACATTTGATTTATGATGCACTTTAAACTCAAAGCAATATAATGTATGCAAATAAAAATAAGAATACAACCAAAATCAAAATAACAAACTTGCTTAAAATAACAGTAATAAATCACACCACAATAATCAGTAATAAATAAATAAATAAATAAGCAAATAAAACCATAAATGGCAAAACATGACAGTGATGCATAACAAATTAAATGTTTCACTAAAAAGATGAGTCCTAAGTAGTTTCTTAAAGCAATTCTAGTATATTACACAGTTTCATATAATACAGAATTTATTCGATTTTTATCAGTTTAATTTAGTTAAGGCGGCATGGTGGCTCAGTGGTTAGCACTGTCGCCTCACAGCAAGAAGGTCACTGGTTTGAGTCCCGGCTGGGCCAGTTGACATTTTTGTGTGGAGTTTGCATGCTTTCCCCGTGTTGGCGTGTGTTTCCTAGGTGCTCCGGTTTCCCCCACAGTTCAACGACATGCGCTATAGGTGATTTGAATAAGCTAAATTGTCCAGAGTGTATGAGTGTTTCCCAGTACTGGGTTGCGGCCGGAAGGGCATTCGCTGTGTAAAACATATGCTGGATAAGTTGGCAGTTCATTCCGCTGTGGCGACCTCTGAAGTAGACTAAGCCAAAGGAAAATGAATGAATGAATGAATGAATGAATGAATGAATGAATGAATGAATTAATAATATAGTTAATAATACAGTATACTGCAACATTAATTTACAGTACACTTTTACTATAGTATGGTTCATAAACACTGTAGTATTTAGTATAAAATGCTATAGTATTTATTTTTGACGTGGGAGTGTTTTTCTTTCTAAGAGTATGTTTCTCTGGTTGTATGTGAACATGAATTCTCTTCTCATTGGCTTGATTAAAGCCTCAGATGCATCTTTTTCTGGAAAGTCTGAACATTCAGAAGCGTTTAGTCTTAATTACGTTCGATTATGCTCTATGAAGTCTAGTTCTATGAGGTTTGGTTGGCTTTTCCTGCATTAATTCCTTAGAAGGGGAATTCAGAGGACTTGCCCGCACTCTCACGAGTGTCGAACCCAGTGGCCAAACCATAATCGGCAGTGAGGCTTTAAAGAATCTCAGTCGTATGCAGGCTTGTGTGTGCTTTGGCAGAGCCCGCCGGTTGTTATTAAGGTCTTCTGTCAGTTCATTCATGAGCATCAAGCATCGGTGTGAATGAAAGAGCTCTCACATACGCTATTTTAGTTACGATACGCTCATTTTAACACGATCTGCGGCCGCAGTGACCCCGCAGAAATGGACACAGTTTCTGCATTTTGCAAGTAGGGTGCAAACCACATGCATAGTTTTTGGTTATGCTCTTCAATCATCCCTTTGTCTTTCGCAGCATGCTTTCTTTTGGCTTTGCGTCCTCAAGACATGGCGGATTGTTCAGCGCATTCCACAGAAGTCTTTCTAACATTTGTGTCTCGGATGTGGAGAAATGCGCAGAATGTTTTGTCGCCGACAGGTCACATGCAGTAATCAGGAATGTGCAAACAATGGAGGAGATTGCCTTTTACGGGTGTGTGTGTATATGTGTGTGTGTGTGTGTATGGCGTCTGTGTTTGAAAGACTGGGGAAATCTATAGTCTCTGTGGTGATTTAGAGATGAGTCAGTTTGTGAGGAAGATTAATTGTGTCTATAATATAGCAAAACGGGAATAATTAATTAAAGGGATGTTTCCTTTTTCATTTTTGTTTTGTTTGAAATAATTCAAGCTTACGCATTCAGAGATGAGATTAGTGCTTTTTCTTTGGTATTTGATTTCAGATATGTCAGGCTCAATTTGTATGCCCTCGTATGCCCTTGAATGTTTATATTGTGTCTATGAGCAAAGAAAAGGTCTGGATACTACAGTATATAAAATAATATAACTTTGTTACAATATTTGAATTTCTTGGGGAAAAAACGGCTAAATGAATTCATCATTTCAAGAGCTAAACAAGTTTTGGTCTGCAAAAGCCTGTTTTATTACAAATCAATAAACCTGTTCCACAAAAATAATGCAAATTTAAAGATACAGTATGTAATTTTCACCACTAGAGGGGGTGTATTCACAATAAACAAACAGGCGTAGTTTGAGTGTGGAATTATGGGAGTTTGTTACATCCTACTGGACTCATGTTTATAAATGAGCTGAAGCAGAGATGCCCAAACTAGGGCCCGCGTCATCTCTTTTCAGTGCGGCTTTATGTCAGGTCCTAACACTAAATAAATGATAGACATACGTGAAATCAATACCTATCAAATGCAAAGTGAGCACATATAATAAAAAAATGTCTACAATGTAAAAACACATTAAAAAAAAGCATTACATTGGTAGCATACACCGAGTAAGCAAAAGGCATGCGCTCAACCCAGTTTGCAAGGGTTTGCAGGCTGAATTGAACAGGAAATACGTAAAACAAAGCCATTTTGATTATAAAAAGGATTGAAATCATTTGAATCATACAGAAGTTGCATTTATAGCACAGATCAGTGGACAAATATTTATTTTATCATTAGTATACATCTCATGATGGCAGGTGAGGATAGTGCCTCACCTGCCTCCCCTGGATATTACGCAGTACCTGAAAATATTGCCCAGCAAGGTAACAGTGCTGCATAATATCTTTACACCTGCTGCAGCCATGGTATTGCAGCAAAGTTCCTTGATTATTACGGCAAAATGAAAGTATAGTTCTTAGTCATACTGACCTAGAAAATAGCTACATTTTTGAGCTAGATGCTAATGATCTAATCCAAATCAATGATTTATGCTAAGCTAAGCTAAACATGCTTTTGCCAGCACTTTTCAGATCAGCTGGCTGGATTCAAAAATGGTACAAATCAGCTGTTTAACTCTAGGCCAGTTGTAGAATGAGCATATTTGAGTGTTCCTTTAAGTTTAAAAAAGGTTTCAGTATTGGATTTGGTCAAGTCAACACTGTTATTTGGTGCTTAAATTTTTTCAGAAAATCTTTTGCATTGTGCAGTACAAAGAAAGCCAGATTTGGCATGGCATGAGGGATGGAACCGATCATAGAATTATACTTTTTGCCTGGACTGTCCTTTTAAGAAGACAGTATATGTCCAATATGTTTTGAGATGGAAGAGACTGTGAGAGGCCTATGTCTATTTTGCTTTCTCCATCATGGATTAATAATTACCCCGTGGCACACAGACATCATATCTGAGTTGTAAATCCTAATTAAAATAATGATTTGAAGAGTATAGTTAGAAGGCTTGCGTGCTTGTTTGGGTTTCTGTGAGTCTGTCTCTTCTCATTTGTCTCAGGAAGTTCAGTAGACAGTTGATTCTACTTATCCAGCTTCATCGTGAGAGCGGCTGTGTTTGTATTATATTAATAAAGGATTTGAAGATTTATTAAAGGATTGTTTCTGCTCTCTCTCTCTGCGATCAAGCATCTCAGACTAAGAAAGGAATCACAGGATTATAGAGACATTGGAAAGGGCATGTTGAGTCACTGTCGGTGAGAAAGCTCATTTGGTTTCAGGTTTGGACTTTGTATAATTTAATATGCTTTCTTTATAAAACAAAAACCTTTGACAATTTATTTGATCCACTTTGACTAATTTCTTATGAGGGTATGTTTTGTATTTCTAACTAAAATATGTTTCTATAACTTGACAAGGTGTTGATGTATTTTTGTAATAATCATGTTAATTAAAAATTGGAAAATACTTAATTTATTTAAACGGGGACGACAACTTAATTGTTTTATGTTCAATCCACTTTAATGTGTTACGTTAATTTAATCGATTTGTGTTGGGACAACATGAATTATGTGGAACTCTGTTTTATTTACAGTGTAGGAAGGCATTTAAAACATTTACACTAGAAATATTTTGTAATATTTTTATTTTTATATATTGTCCATGCCTTTTCTTTCCAAAAGTTATGAGCAACAATAAATGTCCTTGAACTCCTTTAAAATATATGATATATTTTAATCCCCTCACACAAGCATTTGTCAGTGAAAGTGTCTACTGTTTTTGCTGTCTTCAGTAGTTTGTTGTCCTCCATTTTTTTACTCCAGTTCAGTGTTGACACCTTGTGTATGAACTAAGTAGTGCAAAAACAAGTCAGAAAGCTTTTGTGAGCATGTCATTACTAGTTTCTGGTGTGTGCATACAAATATACTATAGCATAGCCTTCTTTGTGCTTGGTTGTTCCAGTGATTGATGGTATAGTAATCTTTCATTCTGAACACAGCCAAAGAAAGAGAAGTCAATTCAGTCTCAGATCTCTGGTGCTCCTCATAATGATAGTAACTAACTCTCTCTCTCTCTCTCTCCCTCTGGGTAATTGCACAACACAAGTGAGTGTTTGAAGAGGTGCAAAGTCACAAATGGATGTTGCATAAAGACTTAAAAAAAGAGAAGTTTACTTGAGGCCCTGCAAGACGAGAGGAGAATCCAGATGTTTACGTTTACAAACACGGGAATGCTGCGGAGCGAAAATTCATGGCAATTTCCACAAGGTGCAAAATACAACCTGAAACATTTAAGTTGTAATTCCATTTACTGTAAGGCTAAAGTTATTTTTTGTTTCTTTGTCTGGAGGGGCAAGGTTTTGATGTCTATCATGTTTACAACTCCTCGAATCAATGCACTCTAAGATGAGTTTGTTTTATGTCATAAAATAAATAAGTGAAAATGGAAAATACAGGTAAAACATTCTTTTATATTATTACACTGTAATTTTGTTTACAGTTTTAGTTATTATTAATTCATATCATTAATATTAATTTAATTTGTAAATAAAGCATTTTACATTCTGAATTCTGGTGTATTTATCAATTTATTTAGTTCAATTATATTCATTTGCTTATAACAATTTAATGTTAATTTATACACAATAAAAACGTAAATATTATGTAGAAATGAACCAAGATTAACAAATGACAAAATTTTGTTCTTTTTTTAAATAGCGATACCTTATCTATCATCTATTCATTCATTCATTTTCATTTCGGCTTAGTCCCTTTATTAATCTGGGGTCGCCACAGCGGAATGAACCGCCAACTTATCCAGCATATGTTTTACGCAGCGGATGCCCTTCCAGCTGCAACCCATCTCTGGGAAATGTCTATCATCTGATGTTAGCAAATTAAATGTACTTTTTTTACATACACAGTATATCTCTTACATTTTATAATAGCTGATTCCCCCCCCCTCCCCCAGTTTTCTTTAATAAACAGAATGTGTGAAATATCATGTTAACAGGTTGTGTAAAAAACATCCATAATGTGTAAAATTGACAATTATTAGTAATGAAAAAGTTTGACTGAACAAATTGACTAGTTTAACAAGTCATGGTCATTCATTGAGAAGGTTAGACTTTTTATGAGGTGCAGGCCACAATCGAGCTTTATATATATATATATATACACACACACAGGCCTTTCATATGATATCCTGTCTTAATATGATATTAGATATTAACTAATCTGATAGCTTTCACAGTGCGAACCATGAAATTCAGTCTTTCAGTGCTTTTAAACTCTTCATAAGACTCTAAAATATACCATATCAATGGAAAGTGCTAGTAAAAACCTCATTACAGCTCAGCTTTGACGACAGACGCCTTCTCTGTGGCAGCATGCCAGGGGTGCTGCAGGGAAACCCTTCTTTCTCACTCCCATTCTTTCTTTCCCATTGTTGTTTTCGTCTTTCCCGTCATCTTCATCAGCGATTGCATGACTCCGAAAGTCTCAGAGGAATCTCCCTCCTCCTGCACGTCCTCCTCCCACAGATCATTTGGCCTTTTTGGAGGGTAGATTTATCCATTGACTAATTGAGCTTGCCATGTTACATCCTCAGCTGGCCTCGCACCGAAACTTGTGTCCCTTAAAGAGAAAAATAAAAAGCGAAGGATTGAGGGAAAGAGACAGTTTGGCCTGAGCTGACGGGTCAACCCAAAACCCTGCGCCTGATGTCAGCGGTGAGTGGGATTGGGACAGGAAGTGATGTTCATACCGCAACTCTGAGCAAATCTAGTGGCTTAACATGCAATGCACCTGCTGTATCAATCCCATGATTACAGTAAACATCCCGTTCAGTCCCTGCTGATGGATGCTTGAGTTCAGGGAATGATGCTGACCTGTTGTTTGCAGTACAAGACCATTTAATGCTTTTGTTGGTTAAAAACGTTTAGAGAAAGAGAGAGATTTTTAGCTATACCCTGATATATGATGCTTAACTTGACTTGACTTAACTTAGCCAGCTAATCTTGCTTCATGATACAGGTCCAAGGTGCTTGAGCAGTTTCTGATTTAGTTAGTAATAGTTGACCAACTAAGAAGAGAAACAGAAATCTGCCATATTCCTAAAGCCAATTTGTTCACACATTACTTCCCCCCCCCCCCCCCCCCCAGGATAATCAATTGTGTGTTGGAAAATAAAGCTGGTCTGTTGGTGTCTAGATGGTTGAATTTGGTAGTTTTTTGTGGTAAACCTAGTTAGAGGTAGTAGACCACATATAAACATAACGAAGAGCAAAGTACATCTTATTTATAAATTTCATTTGAGCTGTGAAAACATCTTCAACCAATGGCTATAAGCCAAGAAAAAATAATTTCTAAAAAGGCATTTTTGTTAAATATGCAGTTTTTGCAGAGCACAGTGTTATTAAAAATCCACACAGCATAGAGGTTTCAAAAAGAAACACTGCTTTAACACCTTTACGCAAAAACAGAAAACTCCAGCAGAAATATACATCCGGTTTGGGTAAAAGAGCAACAGCTAAAATACTAAGAAAACTTCTTACAAAATATATTAACCTGAAAAATACAAACATTTTCAATCATAAATATACATTTTCCATCACATCATCATTGGCCATTAGCTGGTCCTGTCTTGTGTAAGTGGTTGATCAACAGGACTACCGAATGATGGACAAATCATTTTGATATGCCGATTTGGTGCATTTATTTTAAGAAATCTACAGGGCGGTCAAGTTGTGGCCCAAAGCATGTTGCTATGCAGTTGCTATGGTGTTCTGGCTTTTTGCATGGATGTTGCAAGATCGTTGTGTGTCAAAAGAAATCGTATGCACCTAGGCTTAATACAATAATAGTAATAATGATGCTTACCCTATCAGACATCACTAATGAGAGATATAGGAGAATGGATGAAGGAAATACGAGCACAAGTAGTGTGTAGGCCAGGGGGCGTCTGAGGAGAAAGGGAGTGGTATCATCTCTAGAGTGTCATTGCGGCCACTTTCACACGGCTTTTAGGTTGGCGTCTCATTGCTTCATGTCTCATTATTCACTTCATTGCCTCAGACTGAAATGGACAACCGAACAGACGATCCAAGCCCAATCATGGCTCAAACTCTCCACCCTCTCCCCTCTTCTCTTCTAACATCATTAGGTTGTTTTAATACTGGGAGGGGAGGACAGTGAGGAGATGATGCTCTGCTTTCCTGTTGTTCAATCTTTCCTACGGCAAAGTGAAGCTTTAAGGAGAATGACGTGCCACCAGTCATCACATAACATGTTTGAGATGTCTGAACAGCTGGAACTAGAAGAAAGCATTCAGTTGGAAGAGAAAACCAGTTTTTATTTTGGAATTAAAGGATCATCAGTCCTTTTTACTTTAGTGTTTCTGGCCTCAGTTCATGTTCCTCTCTCCATTTTTCTCTTTTTCCAACTGCCCAATCTCATGTGTTACTCACAACCTGCCCGGACTTTTCCCAGATTTCTTCTAGTTTTCTGAAATTCTTATGTCATGAGGCTGTTGAATGCTTCATTTTGATTGGTTGATTTCAGTGGAATAGACAGCTTAAGTAGATCCAGGTTTTGAATGGATCTGATTTTATTATTTTTTTATTTACTTGTCCATTATTAATTATTCCTTACTTAATTCATGAATAATGGCAAATGAGTAAATCACACAATAGATGTAGTTCTATATGTATCTCTACATTATTGAACATCAGTCTCAAAATAGCCTGTGTGTCATGTAAGGGTCTGGGACAACAGAGGTGAGGATCTATGTGCAGTTTATTAAACAGAATAGACAGGCAGGCAACGGTCAAAACGGGGGCAAACAGGAGCATACAGGAAATCCAAGAGCCTAATCAAAAGTAGGGATGGCTGATGTGAAACTGATGTTTCGACACCGTGTCGAGATCCTGAAGCACAATTTTTCGAAACACGAAACACCCAGGCCATGTGACTAAAGTGATTTGAAACACCCAGGTCACATGACTAAAGCGATTCAAGGCATTGATCATTTCAGAAGAGTTTTAAGACCTGGCGAATCTATGTTTGACTGACAGGTTCAGAAAAAATTCTATCTCATGTAGCCTAGTGGACCGGTCGTGTGCACAGAGTAACTGTGCTGCAAATGGCCTGAGTTCGAATCCTGACTTGTACAAATATTTTAATAATGTTACTTTTTTATTCAAAACAAGACATTTTTATTCACAAAGTGTTTTATTCACCAATGCTAAAACAAAACACGTTACAAGAAAAGAGCATTTAATAACTAACATCTATAGCTGCATCTTTCTGGATTCAAACCCATTATTTTGGCCTGCTAGTCAGGAACTCGCACCGCTTCACTAAATCACTTGAAACCTCAATCTTAAACATGGGGTTTAACACCTCAATTTGCTTAACTGTTTCTTTGCTGAAGCTGTTCCAGAGCAATACGTAAAAATCACCACTAGTCACTGTAGGGACTGGTTTTGAAACGTTTCGAAGCTTCGACTCGACTGTTTCAGTGTTTCATGAAGCCTCGCTTTTCCCACCACTAGTCAAAAGCAGGCAAGTGGTCAGGTCAGGTGGCAAAACAACGTAAACAGTAAAACAAAGCAAAGGTCAAATACACAGCAGGGCAAGACAAGGATAACGCTTACGTGATGCTCTAGACAGAAACAAGACTCAGCAAAGTTTGTGTGAATGTGTGGTGTATATATAGTCCAAGTAATCATTCAATGATGAACTTCAGCTGCGTGCGTGCGTGCGTGCGTGCGTGCGTGCGTGCGTGCGTGAGTTTGATGACAAATATAATTCAGACCCAAAAGTATTCAATTAAATAGTTTTGCAATGTACTTCTGTAAGCATTTTTTCTTTTTGTTTGTTACATGTTATTGTAAAGCTTATTTTTTTCTGATGCCGTGGTCTTTAATTCCTCCCTGAACTCTCTTTGGGCTCTCTTTGATTGACTTTGGGCATTTGTTTACGATTTCACAAAACCTGATGGCGAGTGAAAATCAGAACTACAATCATTCATTGTGAACTTGGCATAACACAGGCTATAACCTGGTTGGTGGACATGTTTTCCAAACGTGATGTCAGCTTACGCCTGTTCTGTCAAGTTAGTCAACATATTGTGCTGCCAACTGGGAAGTGCAGTTTTATGGCACTGGTAACAGGCAAGTGCACTTCTTTAGGCTGATTTATAGTTTCGCCTGGCGCCGCATCACGCACCTCTGCTGAGTGCTTGCGCACCTCGCGAAACGGACTAGGCTTTTATACTGGATGCGTTCGCCATTGAGATATTATTTAAAACGACAGGGGGGTTGTCAAAAGAAACCAACCATCAAATCAGACTGATAAACATAGAACTAGGAAGTTTCTGGAACTATGTCATACCATTAATTAATCCTTCAAGATTTTTAAGATTTAAGGGAAAAAACATTTTTTTTCAGTGATTGTGTATTAAAACCACCTGGGTCTCCCCTTTTGCCATGGCCTCTTTTTTGTTTTAACAAACTTATCCCTCAAGTTTTTCTAAACGTTTTTACAAAAACGTTCTCCTTACTCCAAGATTTATTGGCCATTTGGTTATCCCTGAGATCACGCATTGACAGATCATAAAGGTGTCTGTACAGGCGTACCTGTTTGACAAAATATCTTCAGAGTCATTCATATTCAACTTAAATGTAATGCGGCGCTACGCGAAACTGTTGGTTTGAGTCTCGAAAAATGTTGTACTCTCCGCACCAAATCATGTTGCGTGCACCCAAAGCGAACCTCCACAAACGCATCGATGACGTCACATTCACCGAGTGCACTCAAGCGAACTAGCGAATACGTTGAGCATAAATCAGCCTTTATCCACAAGGGGAGCCACAAGAGAGAGAGTTGCATATTGTTACTTTTAATTTTTTATCATTAAAATGAACTTTGTTCACCAAGTCACCGTCCAAGCAAACATGCTCCTCAGCAAGATTAAGCTAGATTTGGATTCTTTCTGCGGATGAAGGTTTGGTTATAGCAGGGCTTTCAGTCCAAATTCTCTTTAGCATCAAGACACTAAATGCTGAGATACAGATTTTTACACTGTTCAGAGTTGAATTAGTCTCCAATTCCAGCTGCATTGAGAATTTTCTGCATCATATTTTGTCGTCTTCTGCATTTTGCATGCACAACCAGCGTTTTTGAGGGACTTTAATGAGTTGGGGACATTGTAGATTTGTAATGACCAGCTTCTTGCTGTGACGGACAGGATCTTCCTTTATCTCTGGACAATCTGCTGTTGGAGGGTTTCAGCCGCTTTACAAAACTCACCATCTTGCAAATTTAGTAAAGACTAGAATGTTAAGCTGCCAGTTACATATTTGTCTGAAAATATCTCCAGGTTCCAGATTACACCAATATCTGGGAGGATCTGAAAGTGTTCTCTAATTTTGATCAAAGTTCTTTTCCAAATATCTTATTTAAAGGGATAGTTCACCTAAAAATTCAAATTTACTGACTATTTACTTAACTTCAAGTGATTCTAAACCTATTTTAGTTACTTTATCTTCATTTTGTTCAACCGAATAACTTAAAAAACCTGGAAACCACTGACTTCCATAGTAGGAATAACAAATACTGTGGAAGTCAATGGTCACTGATTTTCAGGTTTTTTACAAAATATCTTCTGTTGTGTTTAACAGAATAAATAAACTCAAAGAGGTTTGGAATAAATAAATGCTGAGTAAATGTGTCATGGGTCAGGTTTTATCTGGGCTTCTTTTCATAATCTGTTGTCTGATTCAGCTGTTTCCTCTTACAATCGGCGTTGGCGTGCACGCATTACTCACCTGCTGCTCTTTTGATCTGATTCTCTCCTCTACATATACTTGCCCTTTCTTGAACCTTAATGCAAGATTATTGTGTGTATTAAAGCCTACGGACACTATGCTGTTCTACTCTTCATTACAATTTTGAGTTTATTAGTCTTATCTAGTCAAGTCCTGCATTATTATTTCGTGCATAACTTCATTGCTTACCTGTGATCTGCGCAGCCACACCTCTGTTGAATCCAGCCTCGCCAGCTCCAGCACTCGCTCCGCTGCAGGGGTTTTCTCCTCGCCCTGCTCCTTCAACCCCCCTCCTCACCAAGGGACCCGAGGGTGAAGTTTCTGTTGTCTTATATCCAGTCTGCGTTCCCCCACGGATGGCCGGTGAACGGCAGCGGCTTTTGTTCTCCTTGAACCTAATAAAGACTTTCTGTTTGAACATTATTTACTCTCCGTTTTCTGTCCAGCCCTGACAAAATGACTGCAGAATTATCAGTTTTGGGTGAACTATCCCTTTAAGTATGCTGCTCTTCAAAATATATCCAAGTCACTTATACTTTGTTTGGCCTTGAGTGAGGGTGAGTAAATTAACAGCAAAGTTACATTTTGGGAGAACTATCACTTTAAAAACATTGCATTACAAGCTTTTTTGTGTGTGAGTCTCAAGACCAAAGACACACATGCATTTAATTATGGGCAACACAAATATTTCAAATCAGTTGTTTTCCAGAAACAATTAGCATTTATACAGCAATTCAGCACATTGTTTCTGGACCTCAGAGACTCTTGCTCAATCGAGACACAGTCCAGAAGTGAATGGCGATGATTGGGCTGTTCAGATTATCAGTGGAGCGATCAGGAGACAGACGTCACTCACCTTGAACCAGACAGACCGATCACTTTATTCTTCAGAAAGCGCTGCGTTTCTTTCACATGCACACACACACTCTTTCTACATCCGGCATCTCAGGAATTGTTTTTCTTAGTGACTTTCGATATATAAAATGGCAGACATTTAAATTGCATTCTGATGAGAGAGATATTGGAGAAACATTCCTCCGCAGCCTCCACCTGTTCCCCTCTGACACCAGAGACGCGTCTGCAGCCGTTTTTGGACAGGTGCTTACGTCTAGTTTGTTTCCTAATAGGAAGCATTAAGTGCTGTTGATTTAATCACGTTTCCTCTGTACGCACATAAGTGTGTTTACTGAGCGTTTCTGAACTCAAGATTCGGATTTGAGCGGATTTAGTTTTAATTTATTTCAGTTTGGTGCCAAAAAATGTCTTTAGGCTAATTTTATTCAGAGTTGTTATATCAATGGCTTTTCACTGGTAAAGTCAACATGTAGATCATTCACACTGACTGGAATTCAGTGAGAAATTATGCTGAAATGTCAAAAATAGGGCTAATTTTATGTTACACTGAAAAAAATATGATAAAGTCAATATAACATTGTTACTTTAACTTATTGTAATGAATTAATCATGCAGGTTTTATTTTTTTTTGTTGTTGTACAAAGTCAGTTTGACTGATGTCCAAAGTCAGTTTGAGATGACTATAAAAAAGTTTATTTGATTCAACAACAAAAAATGAGGCTGCAAGAATTGTTTTACAGTGTAATGTTTGGATCTCAGTAAGTTTATACATTTTAAGTTTTTCTAATGTGTAAAACGCTTTCATTAGTTCATATTTTATATTTAGTATAATATTTGACTGTTTACTTTATAAATTCTTTATATTGTATATGTGTTTCTGTGGGTAAATATTTAAAAGACGACCCTTAAATAAAATAAAAAATAAAACATGCAATACTTTTGTAACATTGTATAATACTATATATTTATCAGTAATTAAATCAGATGTTTTATATAAGACAATTTTAATTATTTAATTATTTTACAACCGCAAAAGTGTAAATGAGATTTGAAATGTCTTTCTTTGCAAAAACTTGCATTTCAGTGTATGTGTTGGAATTTAAGCTAATATTTAGCCCAACAAGTGTGGATGATTATTTATAAGACAAGCTGGTAAATAGAAAAAAAAACAATACTTTGTAACATTATATAATAATATATATTTATCAGTAATTAAATCTGATGTTTTATATAAAACTATTTATTTTTATTTATTTATTTATTTTACAACCACAAAAGTGTAAATGAGATTTGAAATGTCTCAACTAAAACTTGCATCTCAGTGTGTGTGTGTTGGAATTTAAGCTAATATTTAGCCCAACAAGTGCTGCTTTAAAAACAAACAAAAACAAAACCATATTTATTACGTTAATTTCACCAAAATGTCTTTGTACTTGTTTCATTCACACTGTAAAAAATGCTGGGCTCCACACAATTCCTTCATGTTGTCCCAACACAAATTGATTAAGTTACCTTAATTGTTTTTAGTTGTCCCCAAAAAAGCTCAAGAATTGTGTTGATTCGATTCGTTTTGAATAAGTAGTTTGAACAAGTAGCAAAAATAATATTTGAGTGTATTTCTACCTTTCATTTGCCACTTTTCACACTCATTTCTTTCCGTTCTCCAGCCTCTCGTGCAGACGTTGCATGTGGTAAAGTGATGTGTTTTCCTTATAACAGCTGTTTTAGTCAGAGGACAGGGACGTATGTATTGTCGTTAATTAAAGTGGGATTTTATAGCCCCCCTACAGAGGTGATGAACTCATATCTGCGTCTGACCCATATGAAACACGAGCCTTTGGCTGGATTATGGGGCTTTCGGGGTGGAAGATGATCGACAGACGATTGGCCTTCATGTCTTGACCAGTCAGGGCTCTGAATGATGACCGCAGTGACTGGAAAAAAGTGGGTCACTGGGGGTTATCAGGTTTTACTGGATCAAACATACACTTTTTTTACTTGAACCCAGTTCAGAAATGACGTATTTAGCAGCAACGTCTATATGTTTTTTTTTGCATTAACATTCAGCACTGTGGTGTTTGTGACATCAGGAAATGTTTATCTCTTTAGTTTGCCTTTTAAAGTCCTTTATATCTTATCATTCCACTATCATTTGTTCAATTTTACTCATCCGACTGAATCCCTTCGCCAGCAGACCGTGCGTTTAGGAAATGAGTCTCGGTCATTAAGTGGATTAGTCATCTCGGAAAGCCTTTTGTAGCCCTCCTTAAGAGGCTATATAACATCCAATTACATGGCTGTAAATCTGGCCCTCATCTTGGCTCGCTGGCATCCGTGAAGCACTGCAGTGATCCAGCTCACAAAACCAGTAACGTACAGAGCATCACTTTCTTCTGGAGCCCACTGACATGGATTGATGTTCCCATCATAAACCTTGATTTTTTTTCTGCATTGAGCTCATTTGGATTCAGAGATGTTGGTGTAGTATTATACTCAAAGGTCAGATGAAATTAAAATGAAAGTTTTTTTTTAGATGTTAGTATCAGTATTGGGGGGGAGGGGGTGTGGGGGGAAGACACTCCCATCATTCCAACCTTCAGAACACAAATTTACATATTTTATAATATGAAAAAATTCTCGGTGTTGGGTTGTGGCTGGAAGGGCATCCGCGGTTCATTCCGCTGTGGCGACCCCTGATTAATAAAGGGACTAAGCTAAAAAGAAAATTAATCAGGTCAGGGTGTGCCCGTGTAAACGCGCACACAGAGGCACACTCTAAACTCACACGGGAGAAAACTGGACTAGTGGATGACATGAAGGCAAGCAGCCTAATTTTTTTCATGTTTTGGTTAACTAATTCTTTAAATACAACTCTCTTGAGCTGTAAAGGGCAAAAACACTAAATAAATTTGCCGTTAAATAAATTTTTAGCAGAGACGCAACTGCCAGTCAGTCATGAATATTCTAACCGTGGGTGAGCTTGCATGTGTGGGCATAGTTTTATGTCTTTACCTAAAACTTTAAACATTTATATTATTTGAAATAAGAAGAATAGAATATAATTTAAACCCTTTGTTTGGCGCTGAAGCCATGATCCGTCTGCATTTGTGTAAATGGTATCATTGCATAACCTTCATTGATAAAATCAGTAGGCTAATAGCGAAACTGTGCATATTATTATTACTATAAAAAGTATTTTACTGCCTTAAGTT